>JAXIVH010000043.1:633168-638168 GCA_036785325.1 Urophycis tenuis
GAGTTTCAGAATTTGTGTAAACGTTCACCTGGATTGACCCACATACCCAAGCTAACAATGACTGTAGACCACATTTATGCTAACCTCCTGTTACTCCTAAAGATCATTGTCTTATGGTCGTTATTGAATTCTCACCGTGATATCTTATTGATGTTTGATCAATAACCAGACTCCCTACAGCTGCGATCAGGCGATTACTTTACATGGGGTATTCACAGCTCACCTCAGGGTTAAAGACGGTGTGAATGACAGACAGACAGACAGACAGACAGACATACTTTATTGATCCCTGAGGGAAATTGTCTTCGTGACAAAACTCCAGTTGAAAAAAGAGGACACTCTACGTATAGTAGAGTGTTAGAAAATATAAATATAAATATATAAGGAGACCTAAATAAAAATATAAAACCTATGTAAAAATAAAAGTATAAACCTATGTACAAATATAATGTAAAATGGCATAATGTAAGAATGGCATTTAAAGTGTATACAACTTCCATAATATGAGGTATTGACGCCTAAGTAGAATGGTAATTTGCTCTTAAAAGTGACATAACACACAATCTAGCCGTGAGTTTAAATTGTCATCAGTAGCACCATACAGGAGCAGTGTGGACCTGGGACCAATCTGGTCCCAGCTCTGTGAGCATAGCATGGGCGAGCGGTCATAATAAGCTATAAATGCAGTGCATGCCCAAGCCCTTCAATAAAAATAATTGAAAATATTAATCTGGCAGTGTGTTCAATTATACAATACCTTAGTTCTACTGTTTTGGTCTTAAATCTGTGCCTAATCTGTCCCGTTTTGCTTGCGAAAAGCTGGAAAGCTGACAGCTTGTTTCGTGCATGCGCACTGTGACACGAGTAATACAGTTACTGCTAGAGGCTGTGTTTACTTTAGATGAGCATTTTAAATGGCAAAAAAGCTGTCAATGAAGCAGCTTATCTGCCAACGCGCATGCGCAAAACTGACTTGTTTGAGACTTGTCATTTGATTGACCATGCTGGGTACATTTGTGTGGGCGCATCAAGCGTCATGTCAGTACTGAATATTTCTGCTTTCATTTACCCTACATACACTGTAAATTCCAACACATTGTTGTTGGTAACATGGGGCAAGTGTAGTGTCAAATCGAGTTGATATAGTAGTTAGAAACCATATTATATTTTTTTATTAATAAATAAATACCCCCCTTACGGGCGCGCATGGTATTGACACTTCAGCATGTGTAACAGATGTGATCTTGCGTTGTGAAGCACTATAGACGAAGATTCCCCAGTCAGAAGTTTTTTTATTCTGTTGATGGACAAAACCATGCAGTCACTCCACTGCATGGGAATAATCATCGGCAATGCTACATACAACTAGAAATATAGAACATTTATGTTAGCAGATTATAGAAAAGTCTATCAGTATCCCTAGGTACATATACATTGATATAAGAACATTTTTTTAAACCAAAACAACCATTATTATAAACTTCATTTACAGTGTGCATCTACCCGTGACCTACCTCTTGCACAGGCAAGATAACTGGGAAGAGCAAGAGCGCGCCATTCCCCTTTATCAGAACCAGCATGGTCACCGTCGATCGCGTGTCACTTAAAGTGACAATACATATATACATTTCTGGCACAATGGCAAGTGGATGGAGCAATATTACCCATGTTACAACACGACTGTCAAAGGTCACCGCTGCACTGGAGCAGCTCTGGAGCATAGCTAGTTGCTTCAGTGTCAATAAAGGCAACATGGAATGTTGAGGATTTGACCAATCACATTTGTTATATATAGCTATACAGCAGGGTAAATGTATATCTATGATGGACATTAATTTAATTCATGCATATCCTTTTGGAATACACTGATTTATCGTTGGTTTGTAGTCGAAAAGCTCCACTGGAGAGGTTTTACAACGATGTAATGACATGGGGAGGAATCCAGCCATATAGTGATATTAAATGCCCCATATTTTTCACCAAGGTAGTGACATTGAAGTATGGAATTTAGATGATCAGCCTAGCCATGATAGATCATACATCTCTTCATGCATCATATCATCATACATCACGATCATACATCACATCATACATCACATCATACATCGCTCATACATACATCATAATCGCATCATACATCACCATCATCATACGCATCATACATCAATCATACATCACGTCATACATCACATCATACATCAATATATGACATCACATCATAACATCACACATCATACATCATCATACATCACATCATACATCACATCATACATCATAGCATCATACATCAACATCATACATCACATCATACATCACATCATACATCACATCATACATCACATCATCATCACATCATCATACATACATCATACATCATCACATCATCACATCATACATCACATCATACATCACATCATACATCACATCATACATCACATCATACATCATCATAATCACATCACATCATCATCATACATCACATCATAACATCATACATCATCACATCAAGCATCATACATCAACATCACTCATCATCACATCATACATCACACTCATACATCATCTCATAATCATATCATCATACATCAATCATACATCATATCATACATCATACATCAACATCATACATCATCATACATCACGATCATACATCATCATCATACATCACGCATCATACATCACATCATGCATCACGCATCATACATCACATCATGCATCACGCAGCACTCATCTACATCACTATACATCGCATCAGATCATACATACATCATGCATACACAGCTATCATACATCACATCATACATCGCATCATACATCATCATACATCACATCATACACATCATACACCTGGGTGGACAATCCCACTTGTGACGGACTTGTAGGTTAGATGTTTCTACAAGGATGGATGTGGAGAGAGCTACATTGATTGCAATTGGATGATTCGATCAACGTGGACATTCTTTGTTAAAAAATAGGAATTGTAATGAGCTAACATACATTTTCACTTGCGTGGGCTTCTTTTTAACTATAAAGGCACCACAGTAAGAGATGCCAATACCAAAGGAATGCTTTGACTTTCCCCGTGTCTCCTGGGTATTTTTATACTCAACAGGCGAGTCACATTGTCCATGTGAAACACCACCTACTGCCCAGGCGTTGCTGTAATTACCATTGTGCTGGGAGCCATGGCGTCCTACTCCACCGTTAAAGGGCAACACAACACTCGAAGGCGAGCCAGAGGAGGAGCGCCACCATGCCTCAACGCCGCTTCGGTTTATCTCTTCTAGGAAATATGCACTTCTTAACTAAAACTACGGCCCATCCAATGTTTTGATTGCAACTTAATTTATTTTCTATTGTAGAAAACATTAATAATGTGAATACCTAATTAGTAAGGCTCAGCCATCTTCAACATGTGAGTGATGCCTGTATTTTGCACGCAGGTCTGAGAGGACTGCAATTTCATCTGTGCTATATGCCTGCCATGTAGCATATTTGACAATAAAGTTTATTTGAACTTACTTGAACTTACTCAATTCAGTTGAACCCCTCACCTCTCTGGGCCCCTTGGTGCTGTCCCTTCTGGGTTTGGAATCCCCTGAATACCTAACATGGACATAGGGCTGTGTCATATGACCATATTAGACTGTGACCGATTTACATGTTTTATTTAAAGTTGTATGGCTCAGACACACATTCAAAGTTGCTTTCTCAGCCAAATAGTTACTCCTACTTTTCTACAATGAGCCTTCTTCACTTCAGTCAGGGTTTATGTGTGGCGTCCGTGCCGACTGAGGTGTTGAGCTTCTTGGACACTTGCAGTACAATGCTGCACTGTGTGGCGCATTTCATCCACAACGGTCGCTCGTTCTAACGCTCATAACGATGATAAAGTCACAAAGTCGTGTGACACGCCCCCTCTTCCTAGAACTCTCAGCACTAAAACATCTATTTCATTTGTCCACTTGATCTTATCTGATCCTTTTCCACGCCAGCGTGGTGTGAAACAATAGACAGACGTTGCTTTGTTCAATGTCTGTCAGCATCCGCGGTGGGAGGTCTTCCAGTGTGTATACAGGACTGCTGCCCCTGCTGGTAGGGAGGGGTATTTCCTCTCAGGGTGCAGAGTGTACAGTATGTGCTAGTTGGCACTTGGCTGTACTCTTTGTCTGCGGCTGCCTTCTAGAGTAACGTTTTCGGCAGAGACGACACGAGGTGACGCAGCGGTTGCCAACGCTTGTTCTCTGGCGTGGGTTTGGTGGGGCTTCACTTAACACCACGAGACCTGCTGTGGTGAGTGTCCATTCGTTCCCTGCTTGAGATCACTGTTTTACTGAGCGTGAATGTAAAGTAAACATGCACAGCCCGTGGTGGAGACCTTTATTTGTTCTTTTTGACCGTTGTGGATCGTTCCCCACCAAAGTCTTCTGTTATACATCTCATTACATCAAACATATAATAGAATCAGAATCAGAATCAGAAACAAGTTTATTGCCAAGTAGGTTTGCACCTACAAGGAATTTGACTTGGTGCAATTGGTGCAAAAGAAAAACGGGATTAAAAATATAAGTAAAATATAAGTAAAATAAAGTAAAATAACTATAAATATATATACAATGTACAATTAATACAATGTACAATAGAACAATAATTGTTATTATTTTGTCTTACCCATGGTTAATAGCCTATGTGAGCCTAATGCATTGGATGTCTCATTTATTAATCTTCTCTGGTCATCTCAGGGAATCCATGCCAAACCTGCCAAATCCCATATTGGACAGGTTTGGCATGGCCATATCTTTTGAAACAAGTACATTGGGTTGTAAGTTGTAAGTCATTGGTCTGTTAAATAACGTGAAAAGGAATCGTGGAATCGTTTTGGCAGTTGGTTGGTGGTGAGTCTTGGTCAGTGCTTTCAGGTTCCTCTGCGGTACTCGAATCTTCAGCTCTGAAGCTCCAGGCCTCCCATTACCTGCCATTATTGTCATTATCCAGCGACC
>JAXIVH010000043.1:640668-648168 GCA_036785325.1 Urophycis tenuis
AATCTTTCTATTAGTATGTCTGTCTATCACTCTATTGATCTCTCTGCATCTCTATTGTCGTCCATTCCTTCTCTCTCATTTCCTTGCTCATGCTCCTTAAGTTCAGACAAGATGCTAAAGAGTTGTAGTATGTATTCATACATGTCACTCTGCACTGTCACCCCAGGCCCTTGTTATAAACAACACATACCTGTCTGGAGGCTGAGGCACTCGGCATCAATTACACTTGACAGGATGTGATGACATGTTGTGTACACACACACCACACATCACATGCCTTGACCTTCATATTTACTTGTATCGTACCTAGGTAAAAATGCTGTGTGTATGTCTGTATATGTGTTTCTTTTTTATATGTGTGACAATTGGATCAATAGATAAATGTACAGAGTGAGGAATAGATGGATGGCTCTATAATGAATGCACAGAGATTATGGATGGTTGACTGTATAATGAATACTCACAGAGAGATTATGGATGGTTGACTGTATAATGAATACACACAGAGATTATGGATGGATGACTGTATAATGAATACTCACAGAGAGATTATGGATGGTTGACTGTATAATGAATACACACAGAGATTATGGATGGTTGACTGTATAATGAATACACAGATATTATGGATGGTTGACTGTATAATGAATAAACAGAGATTATGGATGGTTGACTGTATAATGAATACACACAGAGATCATGGATGGTTGACTGTATAATGAATACACAGATTATGGATGGTTGACTGTATAATGAATACACAGAGATTATGGATGGTTGACTGTATAATGAATACACAGAGATTATGGATGGTTGACTGTATAATGAATACACAGAGATTATGGATGGTTGACTGTATAATGAATAAACAGATTATGGATGGTTGACTGTATAATGAGTACACCGAGAGATATTATGGATGGTTGACTGTATAATGAATACACAGAGATTATGGATGGTTGACTGTATAATGAATACACAGAGATTATGGATGGTTGACTGTATAATGAATACACAGAGATTATGGATGGTTGACTGTATAATGAATACACAGATTATGGATGGTTGACTGTATAATGAGTACACAGAGAGATATTATGGATGGTTGACTGTATAATGAATACACAGAGATTATGGATGGTTGACTGTATAATGAATACTCACAGAGAGATTATGGATGGATGACTGTATAATGAATACTCACAGAGAGATTATGGATGGTTGACTGTATAATGAATACACACAGAGATTATGGATGGATGACTGTATAATGAATACACAGAGATTATGGATGGTTGACTGTATAATGAATACACAGAGATTATGGATGGATGACTGTATAATGAATACACACAGAGATTATGGATGGATGACTGTATAATGAATACACAGAGATTATGGATGGATGACTGTATAATGAATACACAGAGAGATTATGGATGGTTGACTGTATAATGAATACACAGATATTATGGATGGTTGACTGTATAATGAATAAACAGAGATTATGGATGGTTGACTGTATAATGAATACACACAGAGATCATGGATGGTTGACTGTATAATGAATACACAGATTATGGATGGTTGACTGTATAATGAATACACAGAGATTATGGATGGTTGACTGTATAATGAATACACAGAGATTATGGATGGTTGACTGTATAATGAATACACAGAGATTATGGATGGTTGACTGTATAATGAATAAACAGATTATGGATGGTTGACTGTATAATGAGTACACAGAGAGATATTATGGATGGTTGACTGTATAATGAATACACAGAGATTATGGATGGTTGACTGTATAATGAATACACAGAGATTATGGATGGTTGACTGTATAATGAATACACAGAGATTATGGATGGTTGACTGTATAATGAATACACAGATTATGGATGGTTGACTGTATAATGAGTACACAGAGAGATATTATGGATGGTTGACTGTATAATGAATACACAGAGATTATGGATGGTTGACTGTATAATGAATACACAGAGATTATGGATGGTTGACTGTATAATGAATACACAGATTATGGATGGTTGACTGTATAATGAATACACAGATTATGGATTGTTGACTGTATAATGAATACACAGAGATTATGGATGGATGACTGTATAATGAATACACAGAGATTATGGATGGTTGACTGTATAATGAATAAACAGATTATGGATGGTTGACTGTATAATGAGTACACAGAGAGATATTATGGATGGTTGACTGTATAATGAATACACAGAGATTATGGATGGTTGACTGTATAATGAATACACAGAGATTATGGATGGTTGACTGTATAATGAATACACAGAGATTATGGATGGTTGACTGTATAATGAATACACAGATTATGGATGGTTGACTGTATAATGAGTACACAGAGAGATATTATGGATGGTTGACTGTATAATGAATACACAGAGATTATGGATGGTTGACTGTATAATGAATACACAGAGATTATGGATGGTTGACTGTATAATGAATACACAGATTATGGATGGTTGACTGTATAATGAATACACAGATTATGGATTGTTGACTGTATAATGAATACACAGAGATTATGGATGGATGGTGGTGATGTTCCTGAGATCCAGGAATGCACCAAGACATCTGTAATGGCTCACTAAAATGTGCAGCTGACAAGTCAGGAGCAGCTCAACATATTAGTGCTGAATCCTTAGTGTGTTTGTAGACAAACTACAGTGTTTAGTGTTGGTACTGGTGTCGTTTTGAATCAGTGCTGAATCCTCCCTGTGTTTGTAGACAAACTACCATCCTTTCGTGCTGTCACTGGCATCGGTTTGAATTAGCAATGATCCGGAACCCATTGGAAATCTTTGGGAAGTAATTAACAGTCAAGCGTTGATCATGAGCTGAACTGCTGTCATTTGACAATAGTCAAAAGAGACGACCTACAGGAAGGTAATGCGAACCCTGTGTGTGTGTGTGTGTGTGTGTGTGTGTGTGTGTGTGTGTGTGTGTGTGTGTGTGTGTGTGTGTGTGTGTGTGTGTGTGTGTGTGTGTGTGTGTGTGTGTGTGTGTGTGTGTGTGTGTGTGTGTGAGAGCAATCCGTGGGCTGATTCAAAGTGCACAGTTGCCTGCGGGCACCCACAGTTAGCCACAGTTAGCCAGACGTCAAACTAATTGTATTTAAGGGTCGGGGGCTTACTGAGTGATTTAAAATAGTGAAAAAAAGCAAAGAAATCTGTGCTTCATTTATTCCTGCACAGCCACGCACATGACTTCCAAACAAACACACTTAATTTCTTTAAACGTAGTTCTCATATGTGTGCACATCTCTCGAATGTGTGCACATCAAACCCCACAGCGTTGGAAAGGATGTTGTTTGGATTGAATGATTCTCGGGGCGCCTGAGGCCGCTGGTGACGAGATGTCACGCTGACAGGAATGTGTTGTCGGATGTTTGATCGGCCGCGTGGCAGAAATGGCCCCCTAAACGGCTGTTCTCTGTGAATCTCCTTTATTTACTGGTTCAGCCCTGATGAGATGCATGACAACAACTCACTTAAAGTTTCAAGATGTTTGACTCAGAAGCCTGTCTGAGTCTAGGTTCCTCCCCATGTTGTGATGTAACAGTTGTGTGCTGTGGAGCCGTCAGCCTTCACACTGAAGCCTGTGTGGTGAAGAGCTTGTTTTGGCCTAAAAAGAAGCGACATGTATGAAACACACCCATTGCCCGAAAAAATATTTTGACCCTCGGAATCAGTGGGTAATGGGTTCCAGTCCAACGCGCACGCACGCACACACACACACGCGCGCACGGTGTGTGAGCTAAGGCCTGGTTATGTGAAACAAAAAGACAGTGTGTTTGTGGTGGTGGTGGTGCCCCCCCCACCACCACCACCCCAAACACACACTGTAACTGGGCAGAGACCATTTTAATAGGGAGTGGATATATGTGGAGGATGGGGAATGGAGAAAGAGAAGAAGCTCAATGGGTAGCTTTCCCTCTCTGACCATATAACAAAATAAAACACACACACTCACACACACACACACACACACTCATACTACTAACAGGTTATATAATGCAGTGGCTAGACGATTCCGGCTGTGCTAGCTAGCTAGCTGGATGGATGCATGGGTACTTTATTCAGCCTCGGGTCATTTGGTAATTGGCTTTTGGTGATGAAGAATTGTTTAATATTCTGACAAATGATAACACAAGAACTCGAACCACATCTGCCATGCATTCATATTTATATATATGTACACATGTATATATAGTGTGTGTGCTGTGTGAGTTGTATCTAGTTCAGTGAGACGGCGTATTCTCTGTAGAGGCGTTATTCAGGTCACGGTCAAAAACAGACGGAGGAGAGAGGTGCAGGATGGTGGTTGAAATGCACTTTTTGCATTTTTCTTTTTTCTTTGGTGTTTCAATATTGAGGGTCGACCCCCCCCCCCCCCCCCCCACACACACACACACACACACACACACACACACACACACACACACACACACACACACACACACTGTTCATAGCTGGTGTCCTTGACAGGATGGGCAGGGGGCCTGGGAGGCCAGAGGACAAATGGAAGACTAGACAACGGAGGAGAGAGCAGCTTATTTTGAACAGCAAACTTTTTGGGGGGTGAATTTTTATAAAATGTTTTTATTCATTGAAATAGTAACTGACACAGTGAAACAAATGTATTTTCATTGAAAATGAAAGACTACAGCAAAAGCAATACTACTCAACAAATAATTTCGGAAATGGGTTCTGATGGCTTTCAAGTTGCTGCATATCGACTGAAGTGGATTTGCATCCTTAACCAAACTGGAAAGTTGAGGTTGGGTGTCCTTCTGTTCCGACTGGCGTTTCTATTGTACATGCCTGTACAGCCAAAGGGAGGGGGGGAGGAAGAGGGGGAGGGGACCAGGGAGAGGATTAGAGCCATGAAGCAGGCATGTGTGAAGTAAGGTATTGATTTAGGAATCAGAGAGCGAGACCATTGTGGGGACCTTGAAACACAAGGCCTGTGGTTGGAGGCCTCCCATCCATCTGCACCACCTGGACACAGCCTGAGGTGGAAAGAAGGAAGGAAATCTGCATGATTATTGAGAAGAATACCTTGATGCTTATTAGAGTTAGGGTTAGGTAGGCAAGGTTATCCCTAACCTTATAGAATAATGTAATGTTGGTCAAAAACTACTGTTTTTATTATTTACACATTTAAACAATATATATTGTGAACATATCCATCACAGAGAATATATTCACAACATAACATGTGTCCTGTGTGACTTGTGTGAGTTTATAGTGCTCTAAATGGTCTGTTCTTATGGCGTATTCTGCCCTCCGTGCTCTGTGGGTTGAGGAAGAAGCGGGTTACATAGAGACCAACCTGGCATGAGAGACCTCCCCATCTCACAGCATGAGAATATCATTACACTGTCACCTTCCTACTCTGTCACTCTCTCTCCTCCTTATCTTTCATGTCTTCCTCTCATTGCTCACACTATCTCTCTCTCTCACTCTCTCGCTCTCCTACCCATGCCCCTTCTCTCTACCTCACTCTATCATTACTGTCCACGCTCTGTGTCACTCCCCTCCCTGAATCATGCTGTATATTCTCTATTCTCTCTCTGCCTGTTTCTCTCTTCTCACTCTCTGCCTCTCTCTCTCTGCCTCTCTCTCTCTCTCTCTCTCTCTCTCTGTATCTGTCTCTGTCTCTCTGTCTCCATCTCTGTCTCATGTTTTTTGTGTTTTTAAGTAAAATATGTTTTGGTAATATTTTCATAATACACATTTGTAGGCATGGTATTAAATGTCACATCCCAATACAGATAGGATTCGGAGTTGTTTGAAGTGGTGACATTTACCTGAGGGTGAATGGCTGGTGAATGATTGTGGGTGAGCAATCTCATAAATATACATTTGCTCACTTTAATTCACTTTTATTCACAAATCCACACAGCAGTCAACAAGTGACTTTAGATTATCGTTGTAATTATATCTTCTTTTTTTTTTTAAATATTATATATATATATATATATATATTATATCTGTGTGTATATCTTTGTGTGTGTGTGTGTTGGTGATCTGTTTGTTTCTGTTTTACGAAATGTTATACGGAACTAAGTTGACCTTCCCCTGTCAGCCTGACAACACACAGCTGTAACAGGACAGGCGGACAGACAGACAGACAGCATTAGGACGTTAGTGGGACTGTCCAGCACACGTTCACACATGTTCACGTGTGTACCGATAATGCGGGGACATATGTGGCCTAACATGCGTCTCACCGCCACACAGAGAAAGCGTGGACATGGGTAACTCAGCACACGCATGCACACACGTCTGGCAGCTCGTATGGCAGCTCACAGGGACACGCTTGGCTCTGTTGACGTCATGGAGCCCAGTCTCTGCCTGCTTGGCCGAGCTGAGAAGCAGTGGGTGTGAAGCGCTTAGAGCGGACACCAGAGGCGGGCCGGGTGACGCCAGAGCACTCTGAAGAACTAAGCACTACCACGACCCCTGTGAGCAAGCAAGACGTCTGCCGCAGCCCCCTGGGGATGACCACGCGGCTCCATTATCTCTAAATGTAAAACCGTTACCACGATGAGACACAGCATTCACTCCCAGAGCACCTCCTGCTCGTAGGAATAACAATGATCTTCTTTTGGCTTCTTAAGAACCCTCGCTCCCTGCTCCTCTGGGGCGTCTTATTGTAGTGAATCACAGCGACGCTGGAGGGGCCCGTGACTGGGGAGTGGAGGGCCAAACCTTTTTACCAACGTCTTCCTCCTGCTCGCTCCAAGAGCAGGAGAATCTCATTACGTGTCTCCGCTTGGCTTTTATAGTCGCTGCTAAACCGACAGAGTGGAGTCTGCTGCTGAAGCATTTAACTCTCCAGTGTCACTTAGCAGCCATTTTTAGTTCATGGAATTTTGTCAATGTGGCAGTTATGGATGTGTGGCCATTTATGCTAACGTGAAAAACCACAAGAATGGTGTATATATAAGAGAGTGAGGAAGAGCAAGTGATGGAGAGGAGAATAGGCAAGAGTAAAAGAATGCGAGAGAGGGAGAGCAGCAGAGTGAAATGCCAACAGTGTTTGTAGGAGCAGGTGTGCAGGGAGAGACAGTCAGGTTTGGAGAGGGAGGGATTAGGAAGAGGACACTGCTGCTGCAGGGAGTCAGGACTCGGCCATCCAAGTTCACAGGACTTTGTCCCACATCCTTCTCAGAGCTTCTGGAGGCCCCTGGTCTTTTGGAGACCACAGAAGAAGACACCCTCTCCACGACAGCAGCACTAGCTGGTACAAGTCTTTTGCCTGTGTCTCCGGCTTGCAGCTCCAGTTGCATTGAAGCACTTTCCTGAGCCGTGTTGTTGTGGTGGAACAGGAAATGTTATTGATCGGATCAAAGTGATTTGCTCTAATGCCATTTGGAACAAATTCCACTGACAAGACGAGCGCTTGAATCTTGAACCCACAGCACCTTTT
>JAXIVH010000043.1:653168-685668 GCA_036785325.1 Urophycis tenuis
AGAGGTGATCGACAACACGCTGAACCCAGACTTTGTCCGCAAGTTCATTCTGGATTACTTCTTCGAGGAGCGCCAGAACCTGAGACTTGATCTGTAAGTTGCGGTGTGTGTGTGCGTGTGCGTGTGCGTGTGCGTGCGTGCGTGCGTGCGTGCGTGCGTGTGTGTGTGTGTGAGACAGAGACAGAGACAGTAGGTGTTGAAAGCACATTTGAGAGAGAGAGAGTCCTTGAAATATACAGGAGGAAGTCATGTGACCATGTGATTTATTTACCTACTCCACTGCACTGATATTCTTCTACTATTTTAATCTTATGTAGCTTTTATTATATTTGCACTCAACATATCTGCTCCTTTCCTCCTCCTCCTGCCCGTCGTGGACATTAGAATCCACAGAGCAGACACTGGGATCGTGTTTTATGTTGTGTTATGGTGTCACTGTCACAGTAGTGTTATCTATACTGGTGTGTGTGTGTGTGTGTGTGTGTGTGTGTGTGTGTGTGTGTGTGTGTGTGTGTGTGTGTGTGTGTGTGTGTGTGTGTGTGTGTGTGTGTGTGTGTGTGTGTGTGTGTGTGTGTGTGTGCGAGAGGTAATGATAAAAAGACAATGAACAAAGAACATGTAAGTCTTAAAGAACATGTGTTAAGTTTGCTTGTGAAATCATAAATACAACATTAACTTAAGAACGAGGATAATATTAGCGTTAACTGTGTTTTGAAACACTGTCTTTCTCATCAATTCTAAACACACTTATAAGAAGGGGAAGAGCAGTGGTAACCATGGTGAACAGGGAGTGATATAGGAGTTGACAGATGCCTTGAGGGATGGAAAAGGATTGAACCTAAGATGGTGACCCCTGCTGCCCACCACACATCTCCTCACACCCACACTGGTGCAGGAACACCAATATCAACCTTCAGCATTGCACATTATTGTTCCATATTGAACAACATGGGCTCAGAGGCTCACAACACACATTGAGTTGGGCATTCACTCATAGTCCAGCGTTTAGTTAGTTTTTACACATAGAGCCCTTTATATGTATGCAGTGCTATATATGTGTGTATATACACTGTATGTGTGTATACCAGTGGCGATTTCTCTATGACTGCAAGGGAAGCTCAGCTTCCCCTAAAATGTCATAAGTTACATGGTCAAATATGTATTGTTGTGTTAACATTTCATTGACTACAAATGCGTTAGAACACGTTCATCTCGAAGACGAGTTCGTTCAGAATCAGCTACTTATCACAAATCGACTGACTCGATTTTGTTAACTTCTCATACATTCCCGTAGCGTCAATGCCATAGATTTCAAGAAATCGTTTTCATATACGGTCTATGTGTCAATGCATTTGCCCGTAGAAGCTGGGCGTCCATGGACTTCAATGGGACTGCAAGGAACAGTTTTTTTCATTGCCTCGAATCTCGACAGTCATTGGATAAATGCCACGATTTTGTCCCGCCCCCGGACGCCGGGCTTCTCTGGGGGTGAATGGAGCTGTGGGCTGGCCTCGGCTGGCCTGGACGCCGAGATTCCACATGATGATTGGAGGATCAGTCAAAAGGCTGAATCCCATTTTGATTGACAGCTATTTTGAAATATACAGTCACTTAATCATTGCGAGCTCAGTCCCATCGCGGATTTTGCAAGTGAAGTCGAAAGACAAACTGCTACCCATTTCTTGGTATTTCTTGAAAAGGAACGGAGGGCAGAATTTACGTATAAATAAATAGACACATTTTATGATGTAAGCCGACAATGAGCTTCCCCTCTTTAAAAGACCAGCAGCCGCCACTGATATATACACATATATCTAGTCCATTTAGTATTACATTGAGGTGCTGTTTACATAGCATAATATTATAGAATAATATATATCTAGCTTGTTTTGAGGCTTTGAAATCCATTTGTTCAACATGTGCAGAACATTTGTAGTTCAGTTTACATTAGAATTTATAATTAGCCCCTACACCTGAAGCATCCATGTAGTCATTTCCTATAAAAGTAAAAATTACCTGAAAATGTAATTACATTTGCACTGAACTTGATCCAAAATGTAATTCTACAAATGTAAATAGCTTTACATTTCTATGGGCCATCAGAAGAGTTTGACAGGCTATATGGGGATGAGGTAGGAGGATCCAGTGGGAGGCCTGATTATTGATTATTGACCATGGTTACATTTTAGTTACACGTTTGATGTGATGCGTGGTGATGCTCCCTTCTTATCATTAGGCTTCTACTTTAAATATCTTTACATTTCTATATGATATCAGAAAGGAGTTTGATAGGATATGAACATACAGATGTTTGTTATGTGTTACACAGATGTTTGTTATGCAGGAACAATGAGAACCAGTGTGGTGTTTTTACCCAACATAGCATATTCAGAGAACTAAATCTGTTTCTATTTTTAACACAATGTACAAAAGATGATTTTGGTAGCTACTGCATTAACCTTAACCCTAACTGGAAAGTGTATTGCCTTATTGGTCTAGTTATTACAAGGGTCTATCTATTGGAGTGCACATTTGATTACATTTACAGGAAGTTGTTATGTTATTGGGTGCAGGCCCGTGGTGTATAACTATGTGACAGTGCCACCTGGGAGCCTCCAGTGCTGCAGTGTTTGGAGCAGCCAGAGTGCAGTGATCTCCTCCATCATTACAAACTGGTTTGGGTGTGTATGATGTTGTGGATCATCTGGAGGTGTGTCCATGCTGCCATCTCTTCCTCTAATGGAGCTGTCAGGCTTAGAGACCCACATCTTGGCTGGAACACATGGGGAACCTTATTGGCTGGCATGATGTGTGTGTTCAAATTGTCTGCACGCACGCACACACACACACACACACACAGACTATAAATAGAACTGGGAACCCTGCAATCCAAACAAAGTGTGTGTGTGTGTGTGTGTGTGTGTGTGTGTGTGTGTGTGTGTGTGTGTGTGTGTGTGTGTGTGTGTGTGTGTGTGTGTGTGTGTGTGTGTGAGAGAGAGAGTGTGAGAATGTCAGACCCTTTCATCGTCATCTTCTATAACAGCAACCATTTCCTGCTATTACAGTGCGATCATGCCAACTCTGTTATTGATTTACCAATGCATTGCCATGATGCAAACCAATGATTTAACAATCATTGGTTTCATTTGAATCATTAGAACAATTTTTCTAACGTCATGGAGGAAAAATATATGTAAAAGTATATAAATACATGCTACCTGGCTGGTGGCAAGCTGCAGCGGCATTAATGCTACCTTTTATGTAGAGTAGGCGAGTAGTAGCTACTGAGTATGTAGAGAAGTGTATGTAGAGCAGTAGTAGCTACTGAGTATGTAGAGAAGTGTATGTAGAGCAGTAGTAGCTACCCAGGATGTAGAGTGGTGTATGTAGAGTAGTAGCTACCCAGGATGTAGAGTGGTGTATGTAGCGCAGGAGTAGCTACCTAGGATGTCGAGTGGTGTATGTAGAGCAGTATTAGCTACCCAGTATGTAGAGTGGTGTATGTAGAGCAGTATTAGCTACCCAGTATTTAGAGTGGCGTATGTAGAGCAGTAGCTATCAAGGATGTAGAGTGGTGTATGTAGAGCAGTAGTAGCTACCCAGGATGTAGAGTGGTGTATGTAGAGCAGTAGTAGCTACCCAGGATGTAGAGTGGTGTATGTAGAGCAGTTGTAGCTACCCAGTATGTAGAGTGGTGTATGTAGAGCAGTAGTAGCTACCCAGGATGTAGAGTGGTGTATGTAGAGCAGTAGTAGCTACCCAGGATGTAGTGGTGATGTAGAGCAGTAGTAGCTACCCAGGATGTAGAGTGGTGTATGTAGAGTAGTAGCTACCAAGGATGTAGAGTGGTGTATGTAGAGTAGTAGCTACCAAGGATGTAGAGTGGTGTATGTAGAGCAGTAGTAGCTACCCAGGATGTAGAGCAGTATTAGCTACCCAGTATGTAGAGTGGTGTATGTAGAGCAGTATTAGCTACCCAGTATTTAGAGTGGCGTATGTAGAGCAGTAGCTATCAAGGATGTAGAGTGGTGTATGTAGAGCAGTAGTAGCTACCCAGGATGTAGAGTGGTGTATGTAGAGCAGTAGTAGCTACCCAGGATGTAGAGTGGTGTATGTAGAGCAGTTGTAGCTACCCAGTATGTAGAGTGGTGTATGTAGAGCAGTAGTAGCTACCCAGGATGTAGAGTGGTGTATGTAGAGCAGTAGTAGCTACCCAGGATGTAGTGGTGATGTAGAGCAGTAGTAGCTACCCAGGATGTAGAGTGGTGTATGTAGAGTAGTAGCTACCAAGGATGTAGAGTGGTGTATGTAGAGTAGTAGCTACCAAGGATGTAGAGTGGTGTATGTAGAGCAGTAGTAGCTACCCAGGATGTAGAGCAGTATTAGCTACCCAGTATGTAGAGTGGTGTATGTAGAGCAGTATTAGCTACCCAGTATGTAGAGTGGCGTATGTAGAGCAGTAGCTATCAAGGATGTAGAGTGGTGTATGTAGAGCAGTAGTAGCTACCCAGGATGTACAGTGGTGTATGTAGAGCAGTAGTAGCTACCCAGGATGTACAGTGGTGTATGTAGAGCAGTAGTAGCTACCCAGGATGTACAGTGGTGTATGTAGAGCAGTAGTAGCTACCCAGGATGTAGAGTGGTGTATGTAGAGCAGTAGTAGCTACCCAGGATGTAGAGTGGTGTAATTAGAGCAGTTGTAGCTACCCAGGATGTAGAGTGGTGTATGTAGAGCAGTGGTAGTAGTAGTAGTAGTTATTAAGTATTTAGAGTAGTGTAATTGGATAGAAGTCCCACACAATTCTGGAGGCAATGGTGTTAAAAGAATATATATCTTCTTGAAGTCATATATACTGATGCAGACAGTTTAATGTTAATTATGGAGTAATGTGACAGTTTAGTTTAAGCATTTTAAAGCATTTTCCCCTTGGACAGCTGGACACCTTGGACATCTAACCAGTACAATAAAATCTTCAGACTATATGATGAAGTGTTTGTTTCTATATTTTAATGAAGTGAGGACACATCTAAGGCTAAGAGTGGCTCTCAGAAGGTCTTCTGAGAGCCACTCTTCTCACAGCTTAGCCGCTGTCATCTGAGAGAAAGACTGTAATTGGTTTTTCGGCGAACACTTACACAATGGCAATAAGATTGTAATCATACGATCAAAACCATCTCAGTAAAACAGCCATGCTGTCAACTTCTGGACCTGTCGATGGATTGTGACGGACGAGGTGAACCTGTACAGAGGCTTTAAGGGAGGCGGGGGGGCTGACAGCCCAGCTCTCTGACGACCCCAGGAGTAAGTCCACACGTGCGACTTCGCTATCCATGGTCACGTACAGAACAGCAATCACACTTTGCCTGATGAAGACCTGAAGGTCGAAACGTTGCGCTCTATTAAATAATTCACAGTAGACAAGCAGTGTCGCGGACTTTATTTCTTTTTCACATGTACAGAACAGCAACCACCATGTCAGCAACCCAAGGGTTCTGTCTCAGGTCCTCTCCGGACAAAAGCTGTTGTGGGCGAGGGGTGACGAGGCTGTTGTGGTCTGATGTGTCTGAATGAAGCCCTGGAGGTCAGCGGCACCCAGACCACTGGTCACTGTCAAAACATGATCTCTGACTCATATGACGTGTGACTGTCGATATTCAATTGAACGAATATCAATGATCGTGTGTGTGTGCTTGTGCGTCAACATATGCCTGTATTGTGGCTATTGTGTGGTTTGATGGGTACCTTTTAGAGGTCATCTTGTTACTGTAGTTGTATGAGAGTTTTTTCTAAGTGGTTCTGTATCACTCTGCTAAGAACAGCCTCTGTCTCCATCTGTTCTCTAGGTACGATGTTGACTCAAAGAGCGCCAACCTTTCCAAACATGTAAGTGGCAACTGTTTTGCATTGTGTGTGTGTGTGTGTGTGTGTGTGTGTGTGTGTGTGTGTGTGTGTGTGTGTGTGTGTGTGTGTGTGTGTGTGTGTGTGTGTGTGTGTGTGTGTGTGTGTGTGTGTGTGTGTGTGTACACTGAAGCCGTGGTGTACACGGCATCAGAACAAAACAACCAAGTTGCTTCCTGTGTTTCTGTTTGTTTTTCCTGTTTTGTGGTGGTTGTCTCAGCTCACAACGCTAATGGAGATGTTAGCATCCTCTCCGTTAGCTGACCATTAGCGGTGAGATGTAATGCGTTGATCATCTTGTGGACTATCGCAGCGGCTGGCCCACGGTTAGCATATCAAACAAACACACCATCTCCCATTAGCTCTGCTGCACCACGGCGCCCATTAATAACTGTGATTAGCGTAGTGGCAATTAAGACGCCACCGTGAGATGACTTGGTCTCCCTGCTCTGGAAGCAGGCTAACATGGCTATTAGCTTTTATTTGTCATTAGCTTTTTTGTTCTTATTGTTGTTATTAATCTTTTTTGTTCATTGGAAAAGAGGGATGTCCCGAATGCATACTTTCAATCGTCAAGCTTTTGATAATTGCTCTTTGTACAAAGTTCTATTGTAATAGTTAAACAGTGTTAAAGGCCAGTGGTGTCTGTGATCCTCTGGTCCCAGCATTATCAGATGATAGCTCAGGATTTTATGACTTGTATAACCAGCTGGCCCCAGTGCACAGAGCCAGCTGGTCGTAAGTCTCACAGCAGGACGGTCCAGGGTCACGCAGACCTTTTGTGTGTGGGGCTTGTTTGTCCTCCTGTGTCCATGTGGGTTTAGTCTGGCGCCGTTTTCCTCCCACCTAAAACATCCATGTTAGCACTGCTGCCTCACAGCCAGAAGGTCCTGGGTTGGAACCCTGGGGGTGGACCTTCATGTGTGGAGTTTGTTCTCCCTGTGTTCATGTTGGATTCCCCCCACATGTGAGGTGTCCGGCGGTGCACTGCCCACTGGTCCCAGCGTTACAAGTGATGGGTTAAATGTAGAGATCACATTTCATTGTACTGTGCAATGACAATAAAGTTGATTCTTGTTCTTCTTGTTCTCTTGAATGCAGCAGGCTAACAGGTTGTTGGTTAGATTAAAGTGCCCCAAATGTCGACACCCTGGTCTGTCTTGCCGTTTCTGAGTGAGTGAGAAATATCATTTCAAACAATAACTCTACATTAATTTGAGACGAAAATAGCAGAACTGCTATATGCACTGCTTTTTGTTGAAAGTTTGGATTTATATGGCTATAAAACATAACAACAACAGAACGCCTTAGGAGACACACTGACATCCTCACTGACTAAAGGTGATGGCAATTTCAAAGGATTTGGTCAGTTTGCTCTGACCCCAGGCTGATTGTTATGAATAAGACATGATTTTGTTCAAATCACTCACTCACTCTCTCTTGGTCTACATTTCCTAAAGTTGGCAGTTGGCAAGCCATTGATGTCCAATCTTTTCCAAATGAGTTACAGCAACACGAGTTACAGCATGCTAACTGCCCTGGTTAGCTAGTTATCTTCACAAGCATCACAAGTGTTTATGTGTTACTGCTCAGAGACTGAGAGGCACACAGTTAGAATCCCTGAGTGCAGATAGTGGCTGTGTTTTAGGCAGTGTGAGAATTCTGAATTCTCACACAAAATGACGTGATCGTACGTAGCCTCTCAGTCTCTGTCTGGGAGCATGAGCAGTGGACTGGAAACACAGGGTGAAACCCAGAGAGGGGGGATTGATCCTTAGATTACCCCTGCTGACAGATAGGCCAGATAGGCCTTTTTCCAATGCTGAGAGCTTGGTTTTTCGTTACCTTCATGAAACACTTGGAACTGGTATGCCGGTGTGTGGCGTAGTGACGTAGGTGTAGTGACGCTGGTCCGGCCACTCAAACAGACGCAGTTGGACCCTCTGATAACCACCAGAGCTGGGCTGGGTGCAGTCACATGCCTTGGTAGCTCTAGGCTGTCTCACAAGACCTCTTTGGCCTCTGGTCTCTTAAGCCAACAGGCTGATGTCTGCTATCTAGCCCAGACTGTACATTCCACGGCCTGCTACACTGCCTGGCCAAAGAGCCGTCCCAGGACTCCTGGAAGAGTGAGGAGTGTCCTCCTGCATCTCTCAAAGACTTGGTATTGGCTGAACCAAATCTGTCGCGAGCAAGGGTTAACAAGGACAAGAGAGGACATGAGACTGCCAAGTTCCCTCGACATAAATGCAGCACACATGCTGCCCTTGGCCCAGGGGCAATGTGTGTTAGGCCTCAATGCCTTGTCCGATTAGGTGATCAGTGATGCTGTGTTTCACTCAATGGCTGACATATGCTCAAGCCCATAAGTGCTGGCGTCCTGCATATATGCAATGGCACTGCTACCACACGTCTTGTGAGAAACAGACCTGGGGCCCCCCAAAGCTTTTGTAGCTCTTATGTATTCAACAGATGGGAAGACGCTGCCAGGCCCTCTGATGGGAATGAAGAAGAAGCCACTGGTTGGGCTGGATGTGGGAGGGGCACGTGACTAACGCCATGCAGATGGCTTACTTCATCTGATCAGTCCCCAAACCATCCACTGAGCCACAGCTAAAGCCTCAGCTGGAATCAAGGCTGGGGTGTGCAGCTGCATCAGCCTCTTCATCTCCAAAGAGGTTTCCAGAAGCAGCAATACAGATGCCATCCACCTTCCTGGAACCTATGTACTGGGTGGTATGGAAGCCCCCACCAGGGGTGGTTAGAGGGAGAGGATGAGTGCTTCAATCTCTTCACTCTCTCACCCAACAAGGGGTCTAATATGGGCTCTCTCACCCAACAAGGGGTTTAATCTGGGCTCTCTCACCCAGCAAGGTGTCTAATCTGGGCTCTCTCACCCAGCAAGGTGTCTAATCTGGGCTCTCTCACCCAACGAGGGGTCTAATCTGGGCTCTCTCACCCAGCAAGGTGTCTAATCTGGGCTCTCTCACCCAGCAAGGTGTCTAATTTGGGCTCTCTCACCCAGCAAGGTGTCTAATCTGGGCTCTCTCACCCAGCAAGGTGTGTAATCTGGGTTCTCTCACCCAACGAGGGGTCTAATCTGGGCTCTCTCACCCAGCAAGGTGTCTAATCTGGGCTCTCTCACCCAGCAAGGTGTCTAATCTGAGCTCTCTCACCCAGCAAGGTGTCTAATCTGGGCTCTCTCACCCAAAAAGGTGTCTAATCTGGGCTCTCTCACCCAACAAGGGGTCTACCTTAGCTGCCAGTTGATCCCCCTGGTCCTCTTACTAGACAGAGCCCTGAGGTCTCAGTTGGTGACAGCCTGCCCATAACTCCACCGTCCCCATTCTGGGAGTCATTCTGGGGCCCATAGATCTGAGCCAAGTGACCTTCAGGTTCATGCAGTCCGTGTCCGTCAAGCAAAGCCTCAAGTGCTCCACACTCATACAGACATTCACCGTTGATAATGGCCAGGCTACCTGTGCACATGTGATTATCCCTGCCAGCTAAAGAGCAGGATCACTCACCCCCTCTAGCACCATGTTTGCTGTAGTCATGATCAGGAAGGCCCACAGATAATATAAGATAATGGGGTGATAGCTTTCATGAACAAACGACACTCAACAGAATACAACAACAATGCTCAGACATGTAACGTAGCTTCCTCTGCTTGGTTATTTCTGTTGTTGAAATTGGTAGTACAATGTGTTGGAGCATCGCGCTGGCTTGGAGATACTCCATGTATTCAAGTTCCATGTCATTATATGGGGTATGATTTGGACACCCGGGGTCACGGGTGACTCTTTGATATGAAGACTGCACTGCGTGGCTCACTGTGGGTACGCCCAGTGTAACGCACTGCGTGGCTCACTGTGGGTACGTCCAGTGTAAAGCACTGCGTGGCTCACTGTGGGTACGCCCAGTGTAACGCACTGCGTGGCTCACTGTGGGTACGTCCAGTGTAACGCACTGCGTGGCTCACTGTGGGTACGCCCAGTGTAACGCACTGCGTGGCTCACTGTGGGTACGCCCAGTGTAACGCACTGCGTGGCTCACTGTGGGTACGCCCAGTGTAACGCACTGCGTGGCTCACTGTGGGTACGTCCAGTGTAACGCACTGCGTGGCTCACTGTGGGTACGCCCAGTGTAACGCACTGCGTGGCTCACTGTGGGTACGCCCAGTGTAACGCACTGCGTGGCTCACTGTGGGTACGCCCAGTGTAACGCACTGCGTGGCTCACTGTGGGTACGCCCAGTGTAACGCACTGCGTGGCTCACTGTGGGTACGTCCAGTGTAACGCACTGCGTGGCTCACTGTGGGTACGCCCAGTGTAACGCACTGCGTGGCTCACTGTGGGTACGCCCAGTGTAACGCACTGCGTGGCTCACTGTGGGTACGCCCAGTGTAACGCACTGCGTGGCTCACTGTGGGTACGCCCAGTGTAACGCACTGCGTGGCTCACTGTGGGTACGTCCAGTGTAACGCACTGCGTGGCTCACTGTGGGTACGCCCAGTGTAACGCACTGCGTGGCTCACTGTGGGTACGTCCAGTGTAACGCACTGCGTGGCTCACTGTGGGTACGTCCACTGTCTGTGGGTTCGCCCAGTGTAACGCACTGCGTGGCTCACTGTGGGTACGCCCAGTGTAACGCACTGCCTATGGCGCTCAGGAAGAATGAAATGGTAAGGGAGAAGGAGAGAAGGACATGGAGTGCAAAAGTGATTAGCGTGTCAGGGGAAAAGTGAGAGGAGCAGGGGTAGAGATGGACACTCTAGAGTGAGTGTAGAGTCAGAGGTGGAGAGATGGAGAGAGAGACAGGACTGACAGGAGAGGGAGAGATGGACAGTGCAGAGTGAGAGGTGGAGGGAGGGGGGGAGAGATGTACAGTGCAGAGTTAGAGGGAGAGATGTACAGTGTAGAGTGAGAGGGAGGGGGGGAGAGATGGACAGTGCAGAGTGAGAGGGAGGGAGAGATGTACAGTGTAGAGTGAGAGGGAGGGAGGGAGAGATGGACAGTGCAGAGTGAGAGGGAGGGAGAGATGTACAGTGTAGAGTGAGAGGGAGGGAGGGAGAGATGGACAGTGCAGAGTGAGAGGGAGGGAGAGATGTACAGTGTAGAGTGAGAGGGAGGGGGGAGAGATGGACAGTGCAGAGTGAGAGGTGGAGGGAGAGATGTACAGTGTAGAGTGAGAGGGAGGAGGGGGGGAGATGGACAGTGCAGAGTGAGAGGGAGGGAGGAGGGGGGGAGAGATGGACAGTGCAGAGTGAGAGGTGGAGGGAGAGATGTACAGTGTAGAGTGAGAGGGAGGGAGGGAGGACGGGGGAGAGATGGACAGTGTAGTGGGAGGGGGGAGAGGTAATGTCTTGGTGGAGGCCTCCACCCTCCAGCCCCAGGGGACCGAGGAGACTGAAGTTATTCTGTTAAGTGGAGATCCCTCCTGGGATCCCACGGCTCGCCTGGCAGCCCTGCAGAGAGGAGAGAGAAGTGCTATTTATCGGTTGATGACCTACAAGTATGAGCCAAGCTGCTGACTTCCACCAGAGCAAAGCAGTCTGGATCTGTTGTCCAGACCGCCTCCGCAGAGCGTTCACATTAAGGTACCTACGCAGGTGGTCTTTGACAACAATCCACCATCTCTTGTACAACTGTTCTCCTTTGTGTAGGCTGAGACCATATCTATTTGTGTTGCCATCTCGTAACCGTTTTGTTCATTGTACAGTGTATGTCATTTATTCAATTGCCGGTAACCAAGTTGGAAGGTGCTGATCAACAGACAGATGGTTAGTTAGTCAGGTTGTTAGGGAGATGGACTGCTGGTTATTAGACATTACATCCAAGTGTGCTGGACATAGCGTGTGTGTGTACGGCCCTGACTGTGGTCATTATCAGCATTGAAAAAAATACAAATAAATAACGACTACAGTATTGTATTGGAGTAATGTATTATACATTATTGTCATTTGATAGAATACTATTGTATTGTTTGATATATGATCTTTAGTACCAAAGATGGGACCATTGGGGAAACAAATAGTTGAATACTTTTAGTAACTATTACCTCAATGTCTGCAGTCTGTCCTGTCCTGAGAGCCCGATGCCCTAAACCTGCCCACTACTCACATGTATCTGAAACCGATAACGAAGATGCAACTTAACCAAGTGTCTCCTCAAGGATTAAACAGTAACTTGATGAATGACAAGTCGGTTCATGTACTTGTGTGTGTCGTGGTACACAGAACAGCTCCAGCTGCTGTTCAAGCCTCTGTAACCCGTCTCCTCTGCTTCCACAGGACTTCCTGGGCCAGGCCTGCTGCACCCTGGGAGAGGTGGTGGGCTCCCTGGGCAGCCGCATCACCAAGCCTCTGGGGTGAGTAGGTCCTGTACACCTGGTACACCTGGTACACCTGGTACACCTGGTACATCTGGTACATCTGGTACACCTGGTACATCTGGTACTCCTGGTACATCTGGTACATCTGGTACACCTGGTACACCTGGTACATCTGGTACTCCTGGTACACCTGGTACACCTGGTACATCTGGTACATCTGGTACACCTGGTACATCTGGTACTCCTGGTACACCTTGTACATCTGGTACTCCTGGTACATCTGGTACATCTGGTACACCTGGTACACCTGGTACATCTGGTACTCCTGGTACACCTGGTACATCTGGTACATCTGGTACACCTGGTACATCTGGTACTCCTGGTACATCTGGTACATCTGGTACACCTGGTACACCTTGTACATCTGGTACTCCTGGTACATCTGGTACATCTGGTACACCTGGTACACCTGGTACATCTGGTACTCCTGGTACACCTGGTACACCTGGTACATCTGGTACATCTGGTACACCTGGTACATCTGGTACATCTGGTACATCTGGTACATCTGGTACACCTGGTACATCTGGTACATCTGGTACTCCTGGTACATCTGGAGACTGTACATCTGGTACATCTGGTACATCTGGTACATCTGGTACTCCTGGTACATCTGGAGACTACATCTGGTACATCTGGAGACTGTACATCTGGTACAGTCTCACACACACACACACACACACACACACACACACACACACACACACACACACACACACACACACAGTCACACACACACACAAGCACACACATACACACACACACACACATACACACACACAGTCACACACACACACAAGCACACACATACACACACACACACACACACACACACAGATTCAGCAGCTTGTGATTTGGAACAGGCAATTTTTTATGCCTAATTATGAAAAAAATAACAATTCTCACTGCTTCTTATTTTTTGACTCGGTGATTTAAAAATAGAATAAAATCCCTGCTTTAGTATTTGAGCAGCTTGTCGCTTTGGCTTCGGACAGGACTGAGCTTATTAGCTGTGCAGTGTGCTACTGGATGAATGTTAGCGCTGGGATAATTAGACTCCTGGTTACTTTCCTGCTCTCCTTTTCTAGGGGAATCAGAGAAAGAGTCGACTAGTGACTAGTGCTTGTTAAACAATAGGCACAGGTGTGCATGGACACACACAGGCAAACGTGAGCCACACACACACACACACACACACACTGGCCTTGTGTTACAGATCACATTGATTATGAATATGAAATGACATTTTTGGAGGAAAGTTTATCCTTTAATGACATACATCAAGGCTTGTATTTGTGTATGTGTTTTGGGTCAAGCTGTCAGTGATTGTAATTTGCTATTGTCATTATAAGCTAGGTGCCGCGCATTCGTTCAAGTCTGATTATTCACCATTTAGTCATTTAGCAGGCGCGCTAATCAGAAGCGACAGTGCTTTCAGATTTGTGTCAGGCAGGGGTCAGTGCATCTTGTTCAAGAACGCCTCCAGGTTCCTTCAGGTGTGCTTCATGCCAGCTCTGGTAGGGTGTAGTTCCAGGCTGCAGTGTCTATGATGCGGCTGTAGTGTCTCATCCTGGGCTGGGTCCTAACTGAAGCCTTACCAAGATACATCTCCAGATGTTCTCCTCAATCTCCGTCCCACCAGTCGTCGGTTTGCTGAAGATGCATGGAGAAGGAGCTCAGTCACCTGCCGGATGTTGTCCACCTTCTCTGTCCATCATGGACTATTCAACACCCTAGAAAGCAGGCTAGATTGACATATTTCATCTTTTATCCCGGCCTATGGACTTCCTTATTTTTAAGTACTTATTTTTTATTTTAACTTTTTTTTTTTTTTTTGGGGGGGGGGGGGGGGGGGGGGTTACATGTTTTTATTTATTCTATATATTTAACTTAAGTTGTTTCCTGAAAACAAAAACTACAACACCCATATCCAAGG
Source organism: Urophycis tenuis (assembly GCA_036785325.1). NCBI lineage: Eukaryota > Metazoa > Chordata > Actinopteri > Gadiformes > Phycidae > Urophycis > Urophycis tenuis. The sequence goes on from JAXIVH010000043.1 coordinate 667,397, forward strand.
TCAGGCGAAGGGAATTACATGGATATGCATGTAGTTCTGGTACCTTTCACACCCGTGACACAGTAATGGTGCATGTTCTGGGACTTTGTGAATTAGCTTTAGCTTTCACACGTTTCTCATTCAAGAGACAGCATCCCCTTGGCTTTCCCTGCCTGTCTTTAATCCAGTTGGTTCGGCTTGACAGCCCTTCTGGCTAAAACTAATGGGAGGAATGTAAAAAAACAACAACAACTATCTGGCGTGGAACCTGACGTTGGACCTGAACCGTGAACACCGACCTGGCTGTGCTTCACAGAGTGTGGTGTTAGGGTGGTCTGCTGAGTGCTGGTATCTCCACAGAGCTGTGGACTCAGTGTTTGGCCCAGGGGACCCCTGTGTAACGGCGGGCGCGGTGCTGGAGGAGCCTTGTCTGAACTCATCATTTGCGGGCGGGTTAGTTAAAATCAGTTTCTTGGTTCCTTGCTAACAGGTATTTCCTGTATGGCATCCGCCATCTTGTATGCCACCAGGTATGTCGTTCAAGTTCTGCATCGCCTTTAATTCCATTGTAGCTTCAGCAACAAAATCATTTGTATTTACATTACATTCACGTTTAATTTTCATTCATTCAACAGTAAGATGTGTTTTAGCTTAGCCTAGGGCTACACCTGTTGTATTGGTAAATGCTCACAGGCAAATTCCTCTTTTTTGACGTTGTAATATTTCGTCTGGTAGGTGTTTGTGGTTCAATCACATTTTGCCCAAATTCAGAAACTCTTTTATGCTTAGAAGTCCAACATTTAAAAGCATTGCATCTCGTTGTTCATTATTCCAAATCCATTGCTGAAAATTGGTTGCAATCATGTGCAATACTATAAAGGTTGGTAACAAGTTCTCTGATAGAATAACAGCTTCTAATGATGTCGCCTCCATCAGGTTATTAGGTTAGGTTATAACCTATAGGTTATATGATAAGCAGCGGTTAGTTTCAGCACACACACTGCAGGGCCTCACCCTGTTCATCTCAACCCATAATGTCATTGCCTAATGCTAGCTTCATAGGCATAGGCGTACATTTTATTAATGTTGTGTTTCCTTTCATCTTTTGATGCCAATTTTTCTTGAGCCTCAGAAAAATTGAAAAAAAAACATTTTATAATAGCTGGTTGGGAAACAGACGCGGGTGCTGTTTCCTTCTGTACAAACAGGGCTTCAAGTTACAGCCGGCTGCATTTACAGCAATATGCAGTTCAGATGAGAAAATACCTTAACCGCACATCACTGTGTGTGTGTGTGTGTGTGTGTGTGTGTGTGTGTGTGTGTGCACGCAACCATGTGCACGCAACCATGTGTAAACACATCGGTGTGTGACAGGCACCCCTTGGCTTCATTTCAGAGGAGCTCCATCATCCACTTGAGCAGCTGTCGCCATGGTGATGACAGGTCTCCTGTCAGAGAGAGGACAGGAGAGCCGACCTGTGTGTGCGTGTCTTTGTGTGTGTGTGTGTGTGTGTGTGTGTGTGTGTGTGTGTGTGTGTGTGTGTGTGTGTGTGTGTGTGTGTGTGCGCACGTTCCTCAAAGTGCAAAATGATGTAATCTCCTTCCGAGAGCTTTCCCTTGTGTCCTCCTTAAGAACCACCTCCACGCACACACACACACACACACACACACATACACACACACACACACACACACACACACACACACACACACACACACATTCAGCCATTAGGTACTAGAGGCAGTAATGGCCTCTCCCTTCTCTCCCTCCCTCCCGGTGTGAACGTCTTCTGTTGGAGAGCAGATCTTCTCCCCCTCTATGCCACTTGACAGCCATTAGGCTCCGCCTCGCACCGAGATGTGAAGCAGCACATTCATGTCATAAAAGTGGAGTTAGCCTTGACAAGGATTTCAAGGGTTTACCATTTAACGTGCGGCTGCCCTCATCCAAAGCCAAAGCCACTAAAGAGCAGCGCAATCCACCATCAACCGATGTCATTCAGACCAACCGGAATCATTGTAATATCATATAAGGATGCAAAAATACAGAAATAAATCAATGGATGAATATATTTATACATTTGAACATAGCCTACATGGTCACATATTCACATATTTACATTGTAATGTGTTTACAATGTTCATTTACAAACACCACACTGGTCCACACCTGTTCACCCAGTCCACCCCAGACCATCCCAGTAAAATACGCAGCGTTAGCTTGTTAGCTTGTTAGATTGTTAGCTTGTTAGCCATTCGACTGGCACTGTTGTCCATGGTCAAAACTACTCAAAGATACAATTTAACAACGTAATGTAACGTATGCATTTGCTCGTGACAGGCCTGGCTGCCACATGAAGCCAGGTTGGTGCTGTGGTGGTAAATAAGGCCTAGAGTGGGTTAGAGAGCTCTGTTTCCCTGGGGGTTACAGGGTTAGAGAGCTCTGTTTCCATGGGGGTTACAGGGTTAGAGAGCTCTGTTTCCCTGGGGGTTACAGGGTTAGAGAGCTCTGTTTCCATGGGGGTTACGGGGTTAGAGAGCTCTGTTTCCCTGGGGGTTACGGGGTTAGAGAGCTCTGTTTCCCTGGGGGTTACGGGGTTAGAGAGCTCTGTTTCCCTGGGGGTTACGGGGTTAGAGAGCTCTGTTTCCCTGGGGGTTACAGGGTTAGAGAGCTCTGTTTCCATGGGGGTTACGGGGTTAGAGAGCTCTGTTTCCCTGGGGGTTACGGGGTTAGAGAGCTCTGTTTCCCTGGGGGTTACGGGGTTAGAGAGCTCTGTTTCCCTGGGGGTTACGGGGTTAGAGAGCTCTGTTTCCCTGGGGGTTACAGGGTTAGAGAGCTCTGTTTCCATGGGGGTTACGGGGTTAGAGAGCTCTGTTTCCATGGGGGTTACAGGGTTAGAGAGCTCTGTTTCCATGGGGGTTACAGGGTTAGAGAGCTCTGTTTCCCTGGGGGTTAGGGGGTTAGAGAGCTATGTTTCCCTGGGGGTTAGGGGGTTAGAGAGCTCTGTTTCCCTGGGGGTTACAGGGTTAGAGAGCCCTGTTTCCATGGGGGTTACAGGGTTAGAGAGCTCTGTTTCCATGGGGGTTACGGGGTTAGAGAGCTCTGTTTCCCTGGGGGTTACAGGGTTAGAGAGCTCTGTTTCCCTGGGGGTTAGGGGGTTAGAGAGCTCTGTTTCCCTGGGGGTTTCAGGGTTAGAGAGCTCTGTTTCCCTGGGGGTTACAGGGTTAGAGAGCTCTGTTTCCCTGGGGGTTAGGGGGTTAGAGAGCTCTGTTTCCATGGGGGTTACAGGGTTAGAGAGCTCTGTTTCCATGGGGGTTACAGGGTTAGAGAGCTCTGTTTCCATGGGGGTTACGGGGTTAGAGAGCTCTGTTTCCCTGGGGGTTAGGGGGTTAGAGAGCTCTGTTTCCATGGGGGTTACAGGGTTAGAGAGCCCTGTTTCCATGGGGGTTACAGGGTTAGAGAGCTCTGTTTCCATGGGGGTTACGGGGTTAGAGAGCTATGTTTCCCTGGGGGTTACAGGGTTAGAGAGCTCTGTTTCCCTGGGGGTTACAGGGTTAGAGAGCTCTGTTTCCCTGGGGGTTACAGGGTTAGAGAGCTCTGTTTCCCTGGGGGTTACAGGGTTAGAGAGCTCTGTTTCCCTGGGGGTTAGGGGGTTAGAGAGCTCTGTTTCCATGGGGGTTACAGGGTTAGAGAGCTCTGTTTCCATGGGGGTTACAGTGGTAGGGATTCCCTGCAATTAACAGGCTCCATTGGCTTTAATAAAGTATTCCGTAGTTGTCTGGGTTTGAATATTGTTGAAAACATCTGTGATAATTTAAGTACACAACTTAACAAAATGTATTTATAAGTGAAGGACTCAACCACTGCACACAAACAAGGTGTTTGTCTCTGTGTGGATAAAGACGCTGAACGTGAAGATAAAATCAGGTCTGATTCTAAGATGTCTGCCACTGGCGCTTTATTTCTCTTGAGGACTTTGTCACGTCGTGCTGCGATTTCAACTGAATAGCACTCAGCGGCTACGCTAACAATCCACACACAGAGGGGAGGAGAGGCGAGGAGAGGGGGAGAAGAGAGGAGAGGAAGGGAGGAGAGGAGAGGAGAGGGGGAGAAGAGAGGAGAGGAGAGGGGGAGAAGAGAGGAGAGGAGAGGTGAGGAGAGGAGAGGAGAGGAGAGGAGAGGAGGTGCCTGCAGGGGAGACTAACTGTTGTTCTCTCAACCTAAACCTAAATTGGTTTTAACAATAAGTTGGAGAAGAGAAGCTGCACCTCCTGCTTTGGCCTCAAAGGAGTGTGTGTGTGTGTGTGCGTGCGTGCGCGCGCGTGCGTGTGCGTGCGCGTGTGCGCTCGCGTTTGGCATGCGCGTGTGCGCTCGCGTTTGGCATGCGCGTGTGCGCTCGCAGGAATGTGTGTGTGTGTGTGTGTGTGCGTGCGAGAGATCAGGCACCTGACGTGGAAACCTCACCCACCCTAATGAACGCTAATTACAACTAATTACATTGTTCAATCAGACCTAGAGAGACCTAGAGAGAGAGAAACACCTAGAAGGAAAGAGACACAGACATGCAGAGAGACCACGGTACAGGGGAGATACTGGTTTAGAGGAGAGCGGTGGAGAGAGAGCGTCACTGGGGGAAACAGAGTGGGAGAGTGTAGAGAAGTAGGTGTTTGCTGTGACCAGGCCTGTGTGCGGTATGCTCGTGTGTGTCATGATTATCATATTTATATCACATATGAACCTGAGAACGCTGAACACATGCCACACTGAACATGCGTATGACACAAACATGATTTACATACATAATTTACATACAGAATATAACTTACAACACAATATACAACACCATGTGTGCATTACTCACAGTCTGTGTGTTCATGCAAACTCTCCTTTAGAATAGTATTACTTCTGAACAGCTAATAGGGGATGGTGCTGTCTGATTCCTGAAGAGAAATCAAGATTTGAAAAATCAGTTGAAAAATCTTCTCACTTTTTGCTATTAAGTCATTTAAAGGCAGGGTAAGCATTTTATTTTGGCTGTAGCTCAGTGAGTAGAGCGGGTGGACAGAGCGGGTCGTCCACTAACCGCAGGGTTCAGGGCCCCCCCTCCTCCTCCAATGTCCACATGTCGAACCCCACAAATGTACTGATTGTAAGACGCTTTTGGACAAAAGCCTCTGCTAAATGCCCCCCCCCCCCCTTTATTTCAGGATTCTCTTCACATCTGGACAGCCATCAATAAGGCTCTGACAAAAGAAATCCATACATCCAGTATCTTTGTCTGGTCAGGCGTGTTGTGCCAGAGGGGCTGGTCACAGGGATGTTTCTGTCAGTACGTTTACATGCAGCAAGAAATTCGAATTTCTGATCGGATCAGATAATGACATGCGTAAGACCAGATCACTTGTCCGAGTATACATGCCGTTCAGAGAATCGGATTAATAGCCGGAGCATGGGCTGACTCTGGACGCTATGTGGCGCTGCGCATGTGCAGAATGGCACTGCGCATGCGCAGAATGCAAAATCCGATTAAGATCCGATTGCTGAGTATACATGCCGTTAAAAGTCCGACTGTGAACGAATTATCCAGGTGTTGTTATCCGATTTTGAGATGTCCGAAGTAGGTCCGAAGTAGGTCGGATTAAGGTGTTTACATGCACTTAAAAAGTCCGAACAAGGTCTTATTCGATTAGAAATTCGAATTTCTTGCTGCATGTAAACATGCAAAAACCTAAAACGTGTGTTTTAGGTTCAGAGCAGCTCGTGCTACAGGGCGTCTGGCTCTACAGGTGACCCAGGACATTTGGGATCGAACCTAGAGCACTGTGAACCTGAACCTGGGACTCAAACCGATGGTGTTCAGATCAGATGTTGTTGCACCCATGGAACAACTTTCCAATGAATCCCGTCGGTAGAGAGCAGCTACTCTGTTTTTGGTGGAATGGTACAAATAACCAACATAAAACATTTATGAGAGCTATTATCAAAGTTGCTTGGAAATTGGACCTATTTCTGTGTTGCATTGGTAATGAGACATTGGTCATCTCAGCGTTCCTCTGTAGTCAGCCAGGAACGTCTTCCCACTGGCTGAGCCTTGGTAAAATGGTGAATTCAAACCCTAGCTGTTTTGCATTCCATTTGCATGTCATTATTGATAACATTTTCTCATTTGACTCGTAATAACAAGCCTAGCCTTCTTCACCAACCCCTTAAGTATTCAGAGGCCACTCGCCAAAACAAGTCTGTATCTACAGGGCCTATCTCTTCCTTGGTCATTTTTCTTTGTTTTAACCCTGTCTCTCTCTCTCTCTCTCTCTCTCTCTCTCTCTCTCTCTCTCTCTCTCTCTCTCTCTCTCTCTCTCTCTCTCTCTCTCTCTCTCTCTCTCCCCCCCCCCCCCAGGTGTATGGTGAAAATGTACAAAAGAATCCAGAAATATCCCAGCAAAGTTTGAGGGAGGTGGATGTGAAATGCGACGGGCGTGGCGGCCTCAGTGAATACATGCCGATAAATGATGCACCGAAAAGTGACCTAAATGTCACTGGAGCTGACGCAAACTAAGTAGCTTAGCCTGCCTCTATTCCCAGGTGTAGGGAGGACTTAATGGTGGCAGTGTCATGGCTGTTAGTACCTCAGCCAGCACATCTCTGGATGGCTTTTAGTACACCTGTGTGTGCACAGTGGGTGATACCAGTACTCTTCCAACATCACACTGCTGTAATATGAGTTGTTTAAAAGTCTCCAGTCCCATTGTCCCAGTGTGCTCCCTGTCACCAGCTTTGTGCCTTTGTTTGAGGTAGGACGGGCGACCTTTAGATGACGTCATCTCGTTGGACTTATCTTGATGAACCGACTCCTGATATTCGCATAACAGTACTGGAATGTGTAGTGGATGGAAAAAATACACAAATTCATATGAAAACATGACTTCTCTTACTCTCTCTTTCTCTCTGATTTCTCTGTCTCCTTTATTCATCCCTCCCTCTGTCACCCCCTCTCCCTCTCTCCCATCCTTGACTCTCCAGTCAAGTGGGCTCAGGGTGTAATGTAAAATGTCCCTCTTGGAGCAAATGGAGGCCTTGAAAGGTCCACATGTTTACAGGTTAAATGGTCGACCCCCCACAGCTCTGCAGAGCCTCCAGAACCTCTATGGTCCACTCCTCTAGGAACCCAGACCCTCCAGAACCTCTATGGTCCACTCCTCTAGGAACCCAGACCCTCCAGAACCTCTATGGTCCACTCCTCTAGGAACCCAGAACCTCCAGAACCTCTAGGGTCCACTCTTTTAGGAACCCAGAACCTCCAGAACCTCTATGGTCCACTCCTCTAGGAACCCAGAACCTCCAGAACCTCTATGGTCCACTCCTCTAGGAACCCAGAACCTCCAGAACCTCTAGGGTCCACTCTTTTAGGAACCCAGAACCTCCAGAACCTCTATGGTCCACTCCTCTAGGAACCCAGAACCTCTAGGGTCCACTCTTTTAGGAACCCAGACCCTCCAGAACCTCTATGGTCCACTCCTCTAGGAACCACGGGACCTTCATGTCTTGATGATGGACGACGTGGTCCACTGCATTCATTTGGCCATTTACTCAAACACTCAACCTCTCGTGTTGCATGTGTGTGTGTGTGTGTGTGTGTGTGTGTGTGTGTGTGTGTGTGTGTGTGTGTGTGTGTGTCTCACACACACAGGTAAATACATGTGTGCGCTGGGATGTGAAGGAGTCTAACTGTGGGAGTCGGGAGTACGAGACAGGGAGTGGGTCCCTCTGGTATTAAAACCTCCTGTCAGACACAGTGATGCTAACAAGTGTGTGTGTGTGTGTGTGTGTGTGTGTGAGTGTGTGTCCGCGTGCGCGTGCGTACATGATGTCTATGATTGCTAATTATTTTTTCTGTGAAGTGTCAGGTTTTTTTTTACATAAGGGGAAATAAATTACCATGAATAAAATATGTCTCTAAGAGAGAGAGTGTGCATGTGTGTGTGTGTGTGTGTGTGTGTGTGCGTGTGCATCTGCATGTGTGTGTGTGTGTACACACATGTCTCATTTGTACTTTCATACCAAGAGGTACTTTGCTGTCTTAATCTCTGAGTTGTCTTTAAAAAGACATTCTGGAAAGAGAACGGCCTCAAAAAGAATACTTTTTCTAGAAAAGTATGAAAGCTCTAAAAGAGGATGAGACAAAGGATGCCTTTCCAGGGGTATTTTACATCCTGGTTATTCTCGTAGGATCTGATTCAAGTTTTCACCCCTCAAGTCTTCATTTGATTGGGCCTCAGGATAAGATCCCTCCTTAGTGGATTGTGTTCTGGACATGAGCAGAGGTGAGGATGAATCACTCGTTAACTCTGGTCAATGACCCAGACCCAAAGGATCACGCAGAGCTATGCAGCCTTGGATGGCTACAGTACTCATTGTACACCAGGAAAAGTACACATGATGTGACCAGAGAGAGAGAAACGAGGAGAGATAATTGGATTTGAGAATATATATATTGATGCAAAACTCTTTTGTGGAAGTGTCTTGCCATCCGTCCACCCGTCCATCCATCTGTCAGTGTTGTCAGGGGACAGCTAGACACCATAGGACACCAGCCAATTACACACACATGCACAGCCTGCAACTCTTTGGCAGTGTGTGGGGGAGGATGTGCAAACTTCCACACAGACTCGACTCAGGAATCGAACCCACGTCTCCAGAGTTGCCAGGCCACCTTCTTATCCTAAATCTAATCCGTTCTTTTGTTTAATCTAATACGGACGTAACCAGAAGCCAATCTAATTCCCTAAATTCATTAACATCCTTGCTGAAAGCCGGATGAAGAATCAACCATGGCTTCAAAACCTGCTATTGTAAATGAAGAGTGTGTGTGTGTGTGTGCGCGTGTGCGTGCGCATGTACATGATACGTGTGCATGATCTTGTGGAAATAATGAGTTGGGGAATTGTGTTCATTACCCCCGACCCCCTTGCACATGGGGTCCAGGGGCCTATTCCACATCGCCATAGCAACACAGATCTGTGCTGGTACTCTGGCCTTCTTCCACCCACTCTCTTTAAGTGGGCACGCACTGGAGTGAAAGTGAATGTGCTTACTTTTTATTGTTGTTGTTTTTTCTACTCTTTTCACTGAACTGAAGTGAAGGGACACTATAGGAGGATGCAGTTTAGTTTATGTAGTTTAATGGATGTATTAATAGCAGACTAGCACATACAAAACACTTTGTCGATAGGCCAGAATAGTGTGGTGTCTGTAAGTAAATGGTGGTATGTATGTATGATCTTGTTGGTTCTTTTGGCCATCATGGCCCAGATGAAACACAGCAGGGTGCAAAGTGGCTCGAGGCATGAACCATGTCTCTGAAATGCATTCAGATTCCCTCGTTTACACTTTTTACACTCAAGCAGAAAAGAATCTGGCCAGTGAACAAAGTTTAAAAGTTGTTCTGATAAGCGAGCCATAATCTGTTTGCTAGAGATGTGCAAAGTGGGGCGCTGTGATGCAGTCCTTTCAAACTATAATGATCAGACTAAAATGCAGACTTGTTTTTCTCCAAAAGCTAGATGTATTGATCTAGCCTCTTTTTAGCCGCATCATACTGGGTTACACTGCAGGGGGCGTGTGGAGATGTCATGTTCACCATCTTCTGGGACTAACAAGACCAGGACCTTCAGACCTTTGTTCCTCTGAGCCGCGGTCGAACTCTCCTTTAGGGCCCCATGTTGAATATGTTTCCAATGCGTACACTGACTTGTGAGTGGAGAGTGGAGACCATTTCCATTGGAGGCCATTATTAATAGCTTCTTCTTCTGCAACATGACATCTTGCTGGGCATGGGGCTGTTGGCAGACTTGCTCCGTCGAGACTTCACCCAGAGCAGATGCCGTGTTGACGCTGGTGTCAGAAGCTAAATTCATGTCATGTCTGAGGCTAAACGATGGCCTACATATGCCAGGGGTGTGTTACATTTTTCGTAGCTGTATTGATAGTAACATAATTCAATCGGGAATTAATGTTGTATTTTATTCATGTCCAAGTGTCTTTTTTAAGTCAAGTCAAGTAAACTTTATTGTCAGTTTCCATGAATGTACAGGACATACACAAAAACCGAAATGTCGTTTCCCTCGATCCCCGGTGCTAGACATGCATGCAAATATAAATACAAATATATAAAAATATGAATACAAAAAATCTAAAGGGGGTCATGAATATATACAAATGATATGAACAGTGTAAACAGTATGAGGTGCGGTATGGACCGTAATAAACAGTATTGGTGTCTAAACTCGAAAGTCATAATGGAGAAGTGTGTCTACATGGTGTAGACAATCTATGGACAGGCCAATGGGTCCAAATTAGCTGTCTTGCTCAAGGATGTCCAAAGCCAGACTGAGGACATTAGGTTAGCCGCCCTCGACGCCATGCTGCCCTCCCTATGTGTCCCTGCATCTCCTTCCAAATAACAGAAGAAAATACTCCCTCTGCCTGCTCCTGTGAATATAAAGGACTCAAACACAGACTCAGGGGTCCATTTCATTTGGATAAATCTGTCATGTGCGCTGCTCAGATGACAGCACTCAGATGATGTCTGCAGATGAAGTCCTCAGGGTGCTTTGGATTTTAGATTAGATATGATTGCCATTGTGTAGTAAAACACAACAGAGCTCAGTTTGACTGCAGTCTACATAGCAGCATGAAATGCATATTTCAAAAATGACATATATAATATATCTGTATAATACAGTATATAGTCCTACTGGTATTATAATAGATAATTATCCATAGTGAGAACAAATACACCCAGCGTGAACAGAGAGGTCATGTAACCATAGCAGCAGATAGTGGATACTGGCGATGAGGGAGTTATTTAGAGCAGGGGTTTTGGATTCAGAGGCTTGGCTCTGGGGAAAAGAGCTGTCTCTCTGTCTCTCGGTATGCAAACCAACAGGTCCGCGATATGCAAACTCCACGACATGCAGACCTGTTGGTCCACATACCACACTGAGGGCCTCATTTACTAACAGAATTGCGTCCATTTCTAGCGTAATTTGCGGGTAAAATAGGCGCAAAAACATGGAACCGTATTTACTAACGTGGCGCAACGGGGTAAATGCGCAAATAGCCTGCCTCTGAAGAGGCGATAGGCAAGTTGCGCATCCCGCTTCATACATATGCATAAATGGGAGTGTATCAGGGGAAAGTGGGAGTGAATCGCAAAGAGCTGGGAGGTAACGCGTTAAGTGCGCCTTATTATGTTTTGCGTGGTATTTACTAAGATTGCCTGAGAAGTGCGCGACTCGAATTTGAGCGCAAATCTCCGCCTCATAAAAGCAGGTGTAAACCAGGAAGCGGGTTTTGCTTGAGCCTGTAAACAAGGACATGGCAGCTGTTGTAAGAGCAAGAAGAAGACACCGACAAAGGCTCCTGGTCGCTGATCGGCGCGGAACTTTTGTTTTCTTTTTCTTGGATCGTCCATGGTTACGCAAACACGCAGACCCATTCTTCCTTCTTTTAACGGTGCGCTAATTACACTAGGGCGGAGTATGGCGCTGATTGCCTGATGAAGTACGGGTTTGATAAATACAACGTAAAGTGCGGTGACGAATGCTGCGCAAATAACGGCTCGGCGCTGGCGCAGATTACGCTGCGGTCGCAAATGTTAGTAAATGAGGCCCTGAGCCTGCAGGGTGTGAGGGGTCTCTAGATGTGAGGGGTCTCCACTGGACGTCTCTCAGGTTGGGAGTGGACGATCCACTGAGCCGCAGCACCAACGCAATGCACCAGCAGTACGTTGGGATGCCTCCGTGTCTCTCCTGTCCTGCCCTGGGTGCATTGGAGCACCAGAGCGTACCAGCAGTACGTTGGGATGCCTCCGTGTCTCTCCTGTCCTGCCCTGGCTGCATTGGAGCACCAGAGCGTACCAGCAGTACGTTGGGATGCCTCCGTGTCTCTCCTGTCCTGCCCTGGGTGCATTGGAGCACCAGAGCGTACCAGCAGTACGTTGGGATGCCTCCGTGTCTCTCCTGTCCTGCCCTGGCTGCATTGGAGCACCAGAGCGTACCAGCAGTACGTTGGGATGCCTCCGTGTCTCTCCTGTCCTGCCCTGGGTGCATTGGAGCACCAGAGCGTACCAGCAGTACGTTGGGATACGGCAGCGGCGTGGCAGTAGAACTTGTATCAGCAGTATTTTAGCTGGAGTCTTGTTGCGCCTCACGTTCCCCAGGAAATGAATGCTGCTGGGCCTTTTTGACCAGGCAGGAAAGATGACCTGAACCATGAGTAAGAGACCTGAGTCTATATATTAGTAGTAGTAGGGGCACTAGTAGTAGTAATAGTCCATGGACAGAATACAGGGATTAAAGAAATAATGAGAAAAGGCAAATGATCATATCTGTGATGTTTCGCTCAAAGGGTCATGGTACAGAAATGACGAGACGTACAGGAAGTGTGTTTAATGTGGTGTTCCTCTAGCCTAAGAGGCATACCGGGGTGGAGACGTACAGGAAGTGTGTTTGATGTGGTGTTCCTCTAGCCTCAGAGGCATACCGGGGCGGAGACGTACAGGAAGTGTGTTTGATGTGGTGTTCCTCTAGCCTAAGAGGCATACCGGGGCGGAGACGTACAGGAAGTGTGATCGAGGTGTTCCTCTAGCCTCGGAGGCATACCGGGGCGGAGACGTACAGGAAGTGTGTTTGATGTGGTGTTCCTCTAGCCTCGGAGGCATACCGGGGTGGAGACGTACAGGAAGTGTGTTTAATGTGGTGTTCCTCTAGCCTAAGAGGCATACCGGGGCGGAGACGTACAGGAAGTGTGTTTGATGTGGTGTTCCTCTAGCCTCGGAGGCATACCGGGGCGGAGACGTACAGGAAGTGTGTTTAATGTGGTGTTCCTCTAGCCTCAGAGGCATACCGGGGCGGAGACGTACAGGAAGTGTGTTTAATGTGGTGTTCCTCTAGCCTAAGAGGCATACCGGGGTGGAGACGTACAGGAAGTGTGTTTGATGTGGTGTTCCTCTAGCCTCAGAGGCATACCGGGGCGGAGACGTACAGGAAGTGTGTTTAATGTGGTGTTCCTCTAGCCTCAGAGGCATACCGGGGCGGAGACGTACAGGAAGTGTGTTTAATTGAATGTCTGCGTCTCCTGTCCTTCTCAGGGGAATCCCAGGGAAGAAATGTGGCACGGTCATCGTGAAGGCAGAGGAATTGAGTAACTGCAGGGTGAGTCTATCTGTATCTGTCCAGCAGTCTATCTGCTTGTCTGTCTACTTGCTTGTCCGTCCATCTGCCTATCTCTCTACCTGTCTGTCTGGCTTTTCATCTGTCTATCTGCTTGTCTTTCTATTTGCTTGTCTGTCTTTTCATCTGTCTATTTGCTTGTCTTTCTATCTGCTTGTCTGTCTATCTGCTAGTGTGTCTCTGGTTGTCTGTCTATCTACTTGTATATCTGCTGGTCTGTCTGCTTATCTGTCTCTACATCTGCTTCTGTGTCTGCTTGTTTGTCTTTCTGCTGTATACGGTATGTCTATCTGTCTGTCAATGTTATAGAGACACTTCTGGTACAGATCTGTCTGAAAGAACCAGGTCTGTCTCATGTGTCTGTCCCAAGGCGTCACTAACCAGACAGCTCTGTCTCTCTGTGTTCCTGTAGGAGTCCGTCATGATGCAGTTCTGTGGGAACAAGCTGGACAAGAAGGATTTCTTCGGCAAGTCTGATCCGTTCCTGGTCTTCTATCGGAGCAATGAGGACGGAACGTGAGTGGTCTGTCTCCTCACCTCAACACACTCAGAGTGGTCTGTCTCCTCACCTCAACACACTCAGAGTGGTCTGTCTCCTCACCTCCTCACTCACTCACACCTCCGTCCATCTGTCCCTTAGTTCCTCAGGCTCCCACTCAGAAGGAACAACGACTGTGTTCAGCATGAGTGGATATTAAGTTCATGACCTGAACATTTTGTGTGTGTGTGTGTGTGTGTGTGTGTGTGTAGGTTCACCATCTGCCACAAGACGGAGGTGGTGAAGAACACACTGAACCCCGTCTGGCAGGCCTTCAAGATCCCCGTCCGGGCGCTGTGCAACGGAGACTACGACAGGTCAGTGGCCACACTGCACCCTCCACCCTCCACCCACCACCTTCCACCCTCCACCCACCACCTTCCACCCACCACCTTCCACCTTCCACCCTCCACCTTCCACCTTCCACCCTCCACTTTCCACCCTCCACCCTCCACTTTCCACCCTCCACCCACCACCTTCCACCCACCACCTTCCACCCTCCACCTTCCACCTTCCACCCTCCACTTTCCACCCTCCACCCTCCACTTTCCACCCTCCACCCACCACCTTCCACCCTCCACTTTCCACCCTCCACCCTCCACTTTCCACCCTCCACCCACCACCTTCCACCCTCCACTTTCCACCCTCCACCCACCACCTTCCACCCACCACCTTCCACCCTCCACCCTCCACCTTCCACCCTCCACCCTCCACTTTCCACCCTCCACCCACCACCTTCCACCCTCCACTTTCCACCCTCCACCTTCCACCCTCCACCCTCCACCCTCCACCCTCCACCCCCCACCGTCCACCACACAGAGAGTCTTCATTAGCCTAACCCTCCCCTCTGCTATGGTCCCAGAGTCTTGGGTCACATGACCCACCACCAGCCAATCATATTGATCCTGTGTCTCCGGTCATTTATAACATAACGTATATATTGTATGCGTGTGTATATCAATATTAGGGGTCACCTTGAATCTTTGATAGATTTGATAGAGACATTGAGTTGATTTAGCTAGTTGAAACATTTTGTTCTGGAATTGAATATTGGTGCAGAGGTTGCATAGGGAGGAGTGTTTCTAAGTGAGTGACACCACAGCCTTTCTTGGCATCGAGAAGGAAAAGACTTTAAGGTATGCAATGATTTTGTTTTTGTGGGGTTTGACTCAGTCTCCTGTGTGTAGTTTGCTATGTTATGTTTTGCTTTCAGTAAATGTCCTTATTGTTGGTATGATAGCACCTTTTGTGTAATGGCATGGGAACGATCCAATCATTTTCTTTTCAAGGTTCTGCACATTGAGGACTGGAGGCGAGAAGGATTCACAATGTCAGGAGGAAAGGTTCACATGTTTGGCAGCATTTCAAAACCATTAAAGATGATGAAGAAAAGGCCAATACAAAAACCATTAAAGCAAATTCAAATACAAAGTATCAACAGCAGCAGTGGTCTGACACCACTCTGGTGAAAAGGATTCTCTCTCAGGTACTTGGCAGTGTTGGTTCCTTGTTTTGATCAGTCGACGATGGGTCGACTGATCCATTTATATACAAATATATTATTTATATACAGTCAGTAGGACCTATTTCATACCAAAAATGTCTATCCAACAAAAATAAATCACTAACTTTGAAGGGTTGACTAAACTTTTTATGAAGTAGATTTGAGTATTCATTGATGGTTGATTTGGCATGTTTGCAATGCTTGCTGGGACTTGTAGTACCATGCATGGTGGGGACATAGAGACGGGGGCCAAAAGGAATGTGATTGAGCGGGCGTGTTAGAATTTGGCAGAGAGGGTCTGGTTTGGGCCCTGGGCCTTGTGTTTGACACATGTGCTCTTTTGTGTAGCCAGGATGCTAATCCTGCATTAGCCAAGCTAGCCAACTCACTCATTGATTGAAAATAATAATTACAATCTCATCGATGTCTTCCTCAATAGACACACACACCGTGGGAGAAAATGTTTGTGTTATGTGGGAAACATTGCCTGTGTTATCAAGGGACAGTGACACACCAGAGGACACCAGCCAATTCAACACATACACAGCACAGCATGCAGCTCTCTGACAGTGTGGGGGGAGGATGTGGAAACTTCCACGCACACTCGGGAATCGAACCCACGTCTCTAGCGCTGCCAGGCCACCCTTTAGTCCTAGAGCTAATCATCACATCTGATAGAAGCCAATCTGATTCCCTAAATCCAGGAAAATCATCACTGAAAGACAGATGAGGAATCAACCACAGCCTCAATACCTGCTATTGTGTGTGTGTGTGTGTGTGTGTGTGTGTGTGCTCGCGCGCCCATGTACATAAGTGTGCATGATCATGTGGAAATAATGAGATGGGGAATTGTGTTCATTTACCAAACGATACAATTTGGCAGAGTGCCTGATGTGTTTGACACGTGCTCTTGGGTGTAGCCAGGAAGCTAATCCTCACACTCATTGACAATATTAACAACAATATCATCTATGTTTCTGTCAATCCACACACACACACATAGTGGGAGAAAATATTATAGTAGTATAATAGTAATATTATTTTTA
This sequence comes from Urophycis tenuis, assembly GCA_036785325.1. Classification (NCBI taxonomy): domain Eukaryota; kingdom Metazoa; phylum Chordata; class Actinopteri; order Gadiformes; family Phycidae; genus Urophycis; species Urophycis tenuis. Next base: position 683,697 of record JAXIVH010000043.1, read on the forward strand.
GTACAAATAGTGGTGTTGAAACTGCATATTGAATAAATTGTGTGAACATGGACACACATGCTGACACAAAGTGCATCTTGCTCAGACACACAACGCACCCACACAACATTCACGTCTCCTTTGTGTTCTCCAACACACACACACTCATTCACATTCACACACAGCAGCACTAGTGCACACCTAGACTCCAAGGGTGTTTCATCTGGAAGAGCTGATAAGGGAGTCAGAGTACCTCAGTAATCAGTATCACACACACACACACACACACACACACACACACACACACACACACACACACACTATCTTCCTCTCTTTGAGGGTGTGCAGTCCCAAAGCAGACATGTTCAGATAAAGATTCTCTAATCTCTCTATTATTCTATTGTGTAGAGTCCATCTGACACAGAGTTCAGAGATAGTGACCTGCCTATGGACAGACACCTGATAGACACCTCACCACCTCCTACCTCACACCTTACCAGGGGCTTCCTGTTGTTTTACCAGGGAACTTCCTGTCCTTTTACCCCAGCACTTCCTGTAGTTTCACTCTGGAAATGTGATATACAGCAAGCCGGTCATTCTTGCAAAATAAACCATGACATGGTGATACAGAACCCTGACGCATGGCTACGTGAATAACAACTTAAAAAATAACAACAGCAAATTATTGTATTGATTAAAAAATGATTTTATTGTTATACGCAATGTTAGTTAAATGTAATGTTAGATTTAATGTTTGGAAATAGTGTCCATAGCAACGGTCTGCTATTCAGTAATAACAGACCACTCAATTCTGTAATTGACCAATCAGAATAAAGTATTCAGGAATGCTGTGTAATAATAAATCATAATTTATACCTATAATTAGCCTAAATCGGGCTGTACGTATGCAGACATGCATACACACAAACACACACGTATACACCCACACAGACACGCACACAATTTGCATTCTCAGAGACACACATACACTATGTATTGACTAGAGCTGTGTTTGTATTGTGTTTGCATCATCTTGTATTGAGGATGTGTTCGTGTTTTAGCCCACTTGTTTTTTGCCAGTGTCTTCAGGGTGTTCTGAGTGAGCTATGTGGTTGGTACTGTCCTAGTTTCACCACTTATTCACTAACAAAATGGCCCTGGCAGGCCACCTCTACTTCTGGTGTTGGAAGCATACTTTGAATGATGTAATAGTTATAGATATTTATTATTTACTATGCGTAAATGGTGATGATGTGAGCTGATAGTTGATAGTTGATCCAAGGTTGTCAGAAGGTTGGGCCCCTGTTTACCACCAGATGTGTTTTGATAGGCCATTACAGGCCATTTCAAAATGTACACAAGAGTGGAATCACAATGGGTGTAGTCCACTGGGTAGGCTTGGTAAGTTAATTATCTCCATAATCATCATCATCATCATCATCATTATCTCCATCATCCTTCATCATCTGGGTTCCTTTACCCAGAAGGATTTAATTGGAAATATTTATTTTCAACAAGCAAACCTTTAGTTGTGAGGTTATGAGGTTATGTCTCATGATTATTAGATATTGTCTTGATCTTGTGTGAGATAAGCATTTGGTAGAATAAACAGCTGCTGGAATGATTTCTTTTTACATTGATATATAAACTGTCATGTGATGCCAGGTCATATAAAATGAGATAATGACTTTAATTTCGCAGAATGCTTAATTTGTCTTTTTGTCTTTTGTAATTTTGCTAAGAATGATAGTAAAGCTAGTTTTGTTAGATTCTGAAAAATCCATTCCCCTGAATCTTTTGATCTTTAGCTTTCTCAATTATTCTTCACTTCTTTCCCCTTCTCACCCTCACTATCCTTCCCATTTTCTCATACCTTTTTTTAATAATATTTTGTTATTTTGTATAATCTTTCTATTTCTCTTAGTGCTAGCCGTAGCAAGCTACCCTGTCCTTCTTGCAGATATTGTATCTCTGTTCTTGACCAATTAGAATG
>JAXIVH010000043.1:690668-703168 GCA_036785325.1 Urophycis tenuis
GTTCCCTGTGTTAAAGTGATGGTTCGGAGTGAAATTCACCCTGAGGTAATTTACACCAATAGTCACTCCATCGAAATGTATTGACAACTGGAATAATTGAATACTTGAAATTAGATGGAGTGTTGAATTCACTAACCTTTTCCTTACACTTGTGAGTTTTGAAGAGGACTTTTACGAACTTATTCGGAAAGACGGAAGAGACATCGACGCAGCGGTAGCCTTAGCAACAGCTAGTTGAAGCTATCAGAAAATTGCTCTTTTAAATAAACTCCTGGTGTACTTACAAACTTTAAAATGCCTCGTTTTGTGAGTACAGACCATATATGTACTACTACAGAAGTTGGGTAACAATCCATGCATTATTAGTAGAGTCATTGACGAGATGTACACACTGTACCGGCACTCCAGTACGAAGTCTTTCAGCTGATAACCCTAAACTTGATAAATATTGACCGTCGCTAAAAATGCATCCGAGGGGGTATCTAGCATGACTATTGGTGTAAATTATCTCAGGGTGAATTTCACTCCGAACCATCACTTTAAGTAGTTGTTTTTATTTATTATGTTAAAGCACCTTGTAAACTTTGATGTACAATCATAATTCAACTTGTTCTAATTTATAAATTTTTTAGAAGTATATTGTATGTACTAAAAAGTTGAAAATCATTTGTAATGAAAGAACGTTTTTGTTTTATTTGTGTATGGCATTAAGCTAAATATTCCCTGGAATATAGGAAAATTGTTTTTACACAATGTTTTTCTTCTCTCTCTCTCTCACTCTTACTTTCACTTTCACACACACACACACACACACTCTCTCTCTGTCTCTCTCACATACACACACAGGTAACACTGCTGTCATTCCTGGTGGATATCGAGGTCACCTTCTTGGACTACATTAAAGGAGGGTAGGTCAATTACTGCTCACACACTGATATATGGGAGCTGTAGTTCTTTTAGGTCACCTTCTTGAACTACATTAAATGAGGGTAGGCCAGTGTTTGTGTCGTTGAAAATTATACATACACAATATATACAATTAAAAATAGCCATTGCTAGCAGCATTATGTTTCAACTCTTTTTCTGACCAAGACAGGAAGGCGGCAGCACTTAAATCTGCATATCGCACTTAAAAATGTGTATTTGTGGATCGTGAATTTTATGATGCACAAGTACCTATTTGTGTATGGGAGTGCATGCTATGGGTTACAAATAGTACAGTCCAATAACAATCCAACCCATAATGGCCCACTCAACTTTCTCAATTTTCTCAAAGACCAATTCCTGCCTACGCTACTGGGTTTCACACACAATGGTAGATGGGAGTTGTAGTTCTTTTAGGTCACTTTCTTGGACGATATTGAAGCAGAGCAGGTCAGGCATTGCACATAGACTGAGAGATGGGAATTGTAGTTCTTTTAGGTCACCTTCTTGGGCTATATTGAAGCAGAGCAGGTCAGGCACCGCACACATGCAGTTGTTTCATGGGCAGTAATGGCAGCCGCCATCATGTGGCAGCGCATAGAAGGAGAGAGACACACAGGGAGCCTGAGGTTGGGGGAGAGGGAGGCAGGAATTGCGCGAGAAATACTGAAAGTAAGACAGATGAGGTGACTTGAAGCATAGAGGAATTTGTGTGTGTGTGTGTGTGTGTCTTTGTCAGCAGAGCAGACTATGCAGCCAGGCGTGGCTTGGTTATTTGCCCACACTCCCACTTTCATTAGAGGGGGAGAGAGAGAGAGAGAGAGAGAGAGAGAGAGAGAGAGAGAGAGAGAGAGATGCCAATGATTATGCTTACAGAGATGGACAAGACTACTTCTGTGGCCCATTTCCAGGAAACGGTTGGATCCACTCTCACCATTACCTCATTTAGATTAACTCTCACCATTACCTCATTTAGATTCACTCTCACCATTACCTAATTTAGATTCACTCTCACCATTACCTCATTTAGATCCACTCTCACCATTACCTCATTTAGATCCACTCTCACCATTACCTCATTTAGATTCACTCTCACCATTACCTCATTTAGATTCACTCTTAACATTACCTCATTTAGATCCACTCTCACCATTACCTCATTTAGATTCACTCTCACCATTACCTCATTTAGATTCACTCTCACCATTACCTCATTTAGATCCACTCTCAACATTACCTCATTTAGATTCACTCTCACCATTACCTCATTTAGATCCACTCTCACCATTACCTCATTTAGATCCACTCTCACCATTACCTCATTTAGATCCACTCTCACCATTACCTCATTTAGATTCACTCTCACCATTACCTCATTTAGATTCACTCTCACCATTACCTCATTTAGATTCACTCTCACCATTACCTCATTTAGATCCACTCTCACCATTACCTCATTTAGATTCACTCTCACCATTACCTTATTTAGATTCACTCTCACCATTACCTCATTTAGATTCACTCTCACCATTACCTCATTTAGATCCACTCTCACCATTACCTCATTTAGATCCACTCACACCATTACCTCATTTAGATTCACTCTCACCATTACCTAATTTAGATTCACTCTCACTATTACCTCATTTAGATCCACTCACACCATTACCTACCTTTGGATTCACTTGAGAGATGGTGCAGTAACACAGAGATAGAGAGAGAAAGAGCAAGTGGTTTAATGGACAGAGAGACAAAGGGAGAGAATAAGAGAGGAAGAGCTGGGTAATAGACAGAGGCCATCGTGTTTCAATTGAAGGACAGATTTGTGAGTCAGAAGTGAACATTTGATAATGTAATGGATAGAATTAGAGGAAAAGAGTGAACAATTGAGAGATCAGGGCACAGAGGAGGATGTCTGGAGAGAGAGAGAAAGAGAGCTGTGTGTTAATTGGAAACAGTTTTCTGATTCCACCTGCTAGCTAGCTAGCCCGGGGCAGTCTGCTGCTCCTCCAGCTCCATCACACCAGTAATCACTGCTACTGATCTCCCTCATCCAGTAACTATACAGACATCATCTGGATCGTCAAATTAAAAGTTACTATTTCAAATTAAACGCAACGCTTTCAAATTGAACTCAGAGACTTGGTTGTATTGTATCGATCCTTCACGTTCTATTGTTAACTTGTATTTCTACTTGTTCCAGGCCGTAAACCTAATAACTGGGCACACCTACAACTTTCTTATATGTGTAGACGTGTGTGCGGCACATATATCTGGTACAAGCTTTTATTTGTTGAGCTGAACCCCCTTACCTATTTGAGCCAAAAACTCATTCAGACACACGCGCGCGCACACACACACACACAGTTCACTCTGGTTATTTGCACATCAGCTGGGCTTCAGACCACTGTGGTGCACCTCTGTGTCGACCTTTGAACTCTGACCCCGGTGTGTGATGAGTATAGAATGACCTCTAGTTCAGGGTCCTCATTTGCCCAGCAGGGTGCTCTGTGGTCAGACACCCCTGGGATTCTGGGTAATGATATCCCCCTGTTGCTCTGTGGGACAAGGAAAGGATCCATTCTTGTTTAACATCGGCTGAATTTTTATCGGTGAAATGATAAATAGATAATCATCATTTAGAGTGCCCACTGGTACGTAACACAAAATAAAAAAATGCTCCACAAGTGATTTTAATGATGATCATTGTAGCTGATTACAACACTTGGCTGTGTGATTTTAATTACTGCAGTTAATTAGTGTACTGTATGGTATGAAATGAAACAAGAGTCATTAGGGAGATGTGATATTTACCAGTAGCTTCCTACTGTGGCAGCAACTGATGTGAACATGTGTGATTCATGCAGGGAGAGTTTTATATTTATTTTTTCAAAGGCAATTCAGACAATTCAGTGCCATTCAGTAAGGCGAGGGATGTCTTGACGTGTACGGCTCTGCAGGGGACGCTCAGGCCCTCAACACCGCCCCCCTCTCACAAGGAGATCCTCCTCTGTGTAGGGGACGCTCAGGCCTACAGCACCGCCCCCCTCTCACAAGGAGATCCTCCTCTGTGTAGGGGACGCTCAGGCCTTCAGCACCGCCCCCCTCTCACAAGGAGATCCTCCTCTGTGTAGGGGACGCTCAGGCCTTCAGCACCGCCCCCCTCTCACAAGGAGATCCTCCTCTGTGTAGGGGACGCTCAGACCTTCAGCACCGCCCCCCTCTCACAAGGAGATCCTCCTCTGTGTAGGGGACGCTCAGACCTTCAGCACCGCCCTCTCACAAGGAGATCCTCCTCTGTGTAGGGGACGCTCAGGCCTTCAGCACCGCCCCCCTCTCACAAGGAGATCCAGAACAAGTAGCACCTCCACCATAAAGACATTGTTTACAGTGGTGATTAGAGCTCACTAAAGAGTGCCCTTCAGTAGAAACTCATTTCATTAGAGTTTGATGATTACAGGGCCTCTATGTGAGGCTTATTTGTCATTACAAGCCATGTTAAACATCTATCCATCTTGGACTCCCCCACTGGTGATGTCACCAGTGGATAGATAGACTAATCAGCATCCCACCAGGTGGTGAAGTAGGGGCCCTTTTAACGCCCGCTAGATAAAGCAGACATGATCCTTGTACAGTCTGAGCTGCAGGCCCATGCACGTCCTGCTGCTCCCAGTGGGTACCTGTGTGTATCAGCAGGAGTGAGCGTGTGTAGAAGTGTGTGTGTGTGTGTGTGTGTGTGTAGATGCAGCGCTTATGTGTCTGTAGAAGCACGTGTAGAGGCTTGCACATGTAGTGTGTACGTGTGTGTGGGTGTGTGTATGTGCTAATGGAAGAAAGTGTTTTAGTGTGTCCCTGCAGACAGCCTATTATGCTGGCCGTCTTCGTCAGAAGCACTTAGTGATCCTTAGGAGCTTCACACTCTCAGGACCCCTCGCGCGCTCTCTCACACGCAGGCCGGTCTCTCACGCGCAGGCAGGCCGGTCTCTCTCACGCACAGGCCGGTCTCTTTCACACACACAAGCAGGCCGGTCTCTCTCAGATGCATGCAGGCCGGTCTCTCACATGCACGCAGGCCGGTCTCTCACATGCACGCAGGCTGGTCTCTCTCACACACACAAGCAGGCCGGTCTCTCTCACGCAGGCTGGTCTCTCTCACACACACAAGATGCAGGCACTCTCTCTCACTCTCTCAGATGCAGGCAGGCCGGTCTCTCTCACGTGCAGGCAGGCTGGTCTCTCTCACACACAGGCAGGCCGGTCTCTCTCATAGGCACACAGGCCGGTCTCTCTCATACGCACGCAGGCTGGTCAATCTCACGCACAGGCAGGCCGGTCTCTCTCATACGCACACAGGCTGTGATCTCTCTCACCCGCACGCAAGGCCGGTCTTCCCTTTCTGTGTAGGCACAGGCATACACACACAGATACACACAACCAGGAATGTCTGTCTATCTGTCTGTCTGTCCATGCTCCCAGTCCCTCCAGGTGTATGTCTCCGTCTCCCCCCCTGAGTCTGCACCTGTTCACCTAACATGAACTCCTTCACTCAGGTCACCCAGACTCTCCCTCCTCCCTCCTCTCTCCTCTCTCCTCCATTCTCTGGCTCTCCTCTCCTGGTTGTTATTGGCAGGATTTACTCCCCATCCTTGCCCCCATTTCTGCAGTGTTCTCCTCCGCATAAATTATGTTGGCCTTGTCCTGGTGCACTCTCTCCTCTCCTCCCCTCTCCTCTCCTCCCCTGTCCTCTCCTCTCCTCTCCTCCCCTCTCCTCTCCTCTCATCTCCTCCTCTCATCCTCCTCTCCTACTTCTCTCCTCTCCTCTCCTCCCCCCTTCATCTGCCACTTCTCCTCACACTTCCTCTACTCTCCGCTCTTGTCCTCTCCTCCCTTGCCCCTCACCCCATACACCTCCTCTTTTCTCTCTCCTTCCCCGCCTGATCCTATCCTGCTTCCTCTCCTAACCTCTTTCATTGCCTCTCCCCTCCTCCTCTTCCTCCTCCTCCTCCTCCTCCTCCTCTACTCCCTCTCTCATCTCACCTCATCCTCACCTCCTCTTTTTGCTTTAGCTAACGAGTAGCGTGACAACTTGTTAGCGTCATTAGCGAACTGTCAGCTCTGCTGCTCAGTCAGCGGTCCTCCTCTCCTCCTCTCCTTCTCTTTACCCTCTCCTCCTCTGCACCCTCTCTCCTCCTGTCCACCCTCTCCTCCTCTCCACCCTCTCCTCCTCTGCACCCTCTCTCCTCCTGTCCACTCTCCTCCTCTCCACCCTCTCCTCCTCTGCACCCTCTCTCCTGTCCACTCTCTCCTTCTCTCCACCCTCTCCTCATCTGCACCCTCTCTCCTCCTGTCCACTCTCTCCTCCTCTCCACCCTCTCCTCCTCTGCACCCTCTCTCCTCCTGTCCACTCTCTCCTCCTCTCCACCCTCTCCTCCTCTCCAACCTCTCCTCCTCTCCACCCTCTCTCCTCCTCTCGGTAAACATTCACACCACTTGTTGCTCCCACTACTGCGTTCTGCTGAGTTTTGCATCATTGAAGGAGATAGTTGTGTAGGTTCTTCTTGAATAGTTTTGGACCTCGTCTTTCAAAGCCTGTCAGTGAACATCATCTCTTGGCCGCCCTTTCTCTTCTCCCCCTTGCTTCGTCTCCATGGCAATGGGATCATAGCATCGGCAGACATATGATGGCCACTATCTGTGTGTGTGTGTGTGTGTGTGTGTGTTTATGTTTGTGTGTGTGTGTGTGCATTTGTCTGTAATAACCTTTATACTATCTCTAAAATGCAGCACCAGTTAGATGTTTGTGGTTATATTGATAGCACATGAGCACACACACACACACACACACACACACACCGACATGAGCTCATGTATTTACCCAGATTCACACCCCTCCTCTCTAAAGTATGCACCATGTGCATGCTGTGTGGCTTAGTGCCAGCTGTATAATGTCTTATGCACACAGCCATGATGAAATCATATTATTTGTGTTTTATTTGTATTCATATTTGCCATGACATCACTGGTGGCCACCCCTCCAGCCAATAGAGTGATGTTTCATCGTTAGGTCATAGAGCAGACCTGTCCCTGATTGGTGGAGAGGTCCTGACCTTTCATCAGGACCATCACTGTTCAGTTCTGAATGCTGATTTTCTCAAACTTCTCTCAAGTTTGGAGATCATGATGAAAGATGAGAATGTCAAATGTCAGATGTAGGTCTGGCTGGCCTTGAATATAAGGCACCTTCAGTGGAAAATACTGCTGGTCTGATGCTCTCAATACTGCTGGTCTGATGCTCTCAATACTGCTGGTCTGATGCTCTCAATACTGCTGGTCTGATGCTCTCAATACTGCTGGTCTGATGCTCTCATATACTGCTGGTCTGATGCTCTCATATACTGCTGGTCTGATGCTCTCATATACTGCTGGTCTGATGCTCTCAATACTGCTGGTCTGATGCTCTCATATACTGCTGGTCTGATGCTCTCAATACTGCTGGTCTGATGCTCCTGTACTGGAACAGCTCTGACCATGTAGTGTATAACATGGCACCGGTTTGGTTGTGAATCTGCTGCTCACTGTGTCTCTGCATGTTTTGATTTCTATTCAATCTTGCATGTTTTCCCCTTTGTTCTCTCTCTCTCTCTCTCTCTCTCTCTCTCTCTCTCTCTCTCTCTCTCTCTCTCTCTCTCTCTCTCTCTCTCTTTCTTTCTCTCTCTCTCTCTCTCTCTCTCTCTCTCCTCTCTCTTTCTCTATCTCTCTCTCCTCTCTCTCTCTTCTCTCTCTCTCTCTCTCTCTCTCCTCTCTCTTTCTCTATCTCTCTCTCCTCTCTCTCTCTCTCTCTCTCTCTCTCTCTCTCTCTCTCTCTCTCTCTCTCTCTCTCTCTCTCTCTCTCTCTCTCTCTCGGAAAATTGTTGTTAATCAAGGTTTTTCCTTTCTCACACTCTTTCACTCTCACTCACACACATACACACAGACACACACACCCCCACACACACACACTCTCTCACTCTCACTCTCACACACACACACACACACCCATGCATGTGGATGTGTTATCATTTGAGTATAATGTGGGCCTCAGGGCCTAAGGGCGTCATGTTGTCAGGTCATTCATCAGAACAAGTCGTCAGTGTCAATGTAAAGCATCTGCTGAGAAGAAACGGCTCTGTTAAGCATGTGGTGATGTTTCACATGCCCTGTTCTGCTCTCTCTCTCCATCACTCGCTTTTTCTGTCTGTCTTTGAATGTCTTTTCATTTCCATTTCAATCTAGTCTGTTTCACTCAGCTGATTGTGTGTGTGTGTGTTAATGATCGGTTCTCTGTCTTTTCTTTTTCAGGACCCAGATTAACTTTACTGTCGCTATCGATTTCACTGCCTCAAATGGTGAGAACGCACACACACACACACACACACACACACACACACACACACACACACACACACACAAACATGCCTGCACACACAATCATACATACACACACACACCTGCACGCGCCCATTTACATTTACATTGAGGGCATTTAGCAGACGCTTTTATCCAAAGCAACTTACAAAGAGTACATTTGTCAGAAGAAGGTGAAACATTTCACTGCTGTTAATACAGTAAGAAAGTCACCAGAACAAGTTTCAAACATTTCAATTGTTAGGTTAACCATTGCTAGTATACAATATCCCTGGCCAAGGGACGGACAACATACAAGAGTATGATTAAAAAAAAAATTATGGGGAAGATGGGTACTGAGTCTGCAGTCCTGACATTGGCAGGGAGCTCGTTCCACCACTGCGGTGCCAAAACGGATTTGTGATTTCGCCATCCGACCTTTTCCTCCTTTTAGTGATGGAGGTACAAGTCGACCAGCTGGGGTAGTTGAGCGGAGTGCTCGAGCAGGGGCGTGGGGTTTCACTAATGCTCGGAGGTAGGTAGGGGCAGTTCCATTAACAGCTTTGTAGGCCAGTAGCACCATCTTGAATTTGATGCGAGCCACTACAGGGAGCCAGTGGAGGTCATGGAAGAGGGGGGTCACGTGGGAGAATTTGTGTCAGCTACAAAGGCACCCATACACTTACACATGCACACACACACATACTGTACATATGCATGCACAAACACACACACACACATTCTCTTCTCTTCACCTCTCTCCTCTCACCTCCTGTCTCCCCTCCTTTCACTCCCCCCTCCCCCTCCCCCAGGTAACCCAGCCCAGCCCACCTCCCTCCACTACATGAGTCCCTACCAGCTCAATGCGTACGCCATGGCTCTGAAGGCGGTGGGGGAGATCATCCAGGACTACGACAGCGACAAGATGTTCCCGGCCTTGGGCTTTGGTGCCAAGCTGCCGCCCGATGGCCGGGTGTCCCACGAGTTTGCCCTGGTGAGCACAGCCTTTGTTTTGGGTTCTGAACCCTTGGCCAGGCTGAGTGTGTTCCAGAGACACTACACTGGTTCACCAGGAGAAGAGTGGACCTTTGAGACCTTGACCTGAGACCTTTACCGTGAGCACCACAAAGGTGCTTGTTAGGCTCTCTTCTTCCTGCTTAATGAGGCTTGATTAACAGCGCAGTTGGGGGACTTCCTCAAACTGTTTGTTCCTCTAAGCTGTGGTGAGCAAACTGTTTGTTCCTCTAAGCTGTAGTGAGCAAACTGTTTGTTCCTCTAAGCTGTAGTGAGCAAACTGTTTGTTCCTCTAAGCTGTGGTGAGCAAACTGTTTGTTCCTCTAAGCTGTGGTGAGCAAACTGTTTGTTCCTCTAAGCTGTGGTGAGCAAACTGTTTGTTCCTCTAAGCTGTGGTGAGCAAACTGTTTGTTCCTCTAAGCTGTGGTGAGCAAACTGTTTGTTCCTCTAAGCTGTGGTGAGCAAACTGTTTGTTCCTCTAAGCTGTGGTGAGCAAACTGTTTGTTCCTCTAAGTTGTGGTGAGCAAACTGTTTGTTCCTCTAAGTTGTGGTGAGCAAACTGTTTGTTCCTCTAAGTTGTGGTGAGCAAACTGTTTGTTCCTCTAAGCTGTGGTGAGCATTGTTTTTGTTTGCATTTTAACCTCCCCCTTCTTTGGCCCAATCCATAAATGTATCATCACACATCATATACTTGGATGTGTGTTTGACTCGCATCACTGAAAGGACTCACAGCTTCCAAACCAAAGTGTGAGCTCTCCTTCAGTGCGTAGTTAAAGCCTTGACGCCATGACTTATCCCCCTCCCCACGCAGAACGGGAACCCACAGAACCCCTACTGTTCTGGGATCGAGGGCGTGATGGAGTCCTACTACCAGAGTCTCAAGTCAGTCCACCTCTATGGGCCCACAAACTTCTCCCCTGTCATCAACCATGTGGCCAGGTGATACCACACACACACACACACAGACACAGACACACACACAGACACAGACACACACACACACACACACACACACACACACACACACACACAGACACAGACACACACACGCAGACACTCACACACACACACACACACATGGTGTTATATATAAGTGTCTGAGAGGGTTGACCCTGTCTCAGAAGAGGCCATCAACATGAACAGCTCACTAGACTTCACACACCGGGTGTTTTATATATATATATATATATATATATATATATATATATATATATAAAAGCTTATGTTCTGTCCTTCCATTTCATGTATTAAATAGTGAAGTGGATTCCAGTTTGCGGATGGTGAGTGGGTAAGGGTTCTTTAAAACATCATGTTTTGGAGACATGGGTTTTTGAGGTGGTTTCCCTGTTCGATAACTAGAAGCAGACTTTGACTCTTTTGGAGAAAGTCTATATCCAAAATGAAGCTGTTGAGGTACAACTGCAAGTTACCTAAAGCATCCTCTAAACACTGGCCTGTAGTGCAGACCATCCAGGTGAGGGATCGCTACAACATAGAGCCACAGTCAGCTCCATGGATGTGGTTTACCATATGGAGGCCATCTGTGTTGGACTGTGTGTGAGAAAGGTAATGGCTGGTCCCCAGCCTACATATTTGTCCTCCAACATGTAGGCTGACTGTGGGGGATAAGATGGCTGATTGGTTGAACTGTTGGTAGGATAGAGCTGTCAAACATGCACCTTGGTACTCATGCTGCTTCTCTCACAAATCGACGGGTTAGTAAAATAATAAACATACCAGTGGTCATTGGTTTTTGTAAAAACTGTTGCCATCAGGTTTGTTTGTTAGTTTATTTAGCTATGCACAACTTATCCATTGGGCCAGTTGGCTATATTGTTCATTTGCAAATGCAGTACATGGGCAGGAAGCTATAAAGATAGAACAATGCAGTACAATATAAATAAAACAATAAAACATTTGAAAATATACAACTGGCAAAATGTACATCAGTACAACGTTAGCCACGGTTAAGACAAAGAAAGGAAATCAGGGTTTTAGTCCCTAAGTCATTTCTTCGGTTGCTCAGTTTTTGAAGTGACACTTATGATGTTTAAATGACCTAAAATAAATCTTTTAGCTTTTGTGCATAAGTCCCATAAAAGGTCCTCATGGTTTGTTGTTTGTAAACAGCCGCGTTGTGAGCATTGGGGGAAAGTTAACAGTGAACACAGAAGCCCAGCGAGTGTTGTCCCCTCGGTGGAGTCTCTCAGGGGATGAGCGTCAGGATGGCCTGCAGCTCGCCTGGTGAAAGCTTCAGGACTGTGTGTCTTCTACACTTAGTAGCTCCTGGGTTGTGCTGGAGGATGCCTGCCAGCGAAAGGCTAATGACCAGAGAGCTGTTATTGAAGTCGCTTTTGTTGGCGCTCGATATCATGGAGAAGGAAGCAAACTGGGTCCCTGAGTCAATGGTGGTAACAGCACTGCTGTGTGTTTACTGCCCTACAGCAATGCAGTGATAGAATCAGTGTAACTAGTTACATTGGTCAATAGTCACCAACGTAACTAGTTAAAGGGGGAAAGGGCGCATTTAGCTGACGCTTTTTTTCCAAAGCGACTTACAATCAGTACATTTGTGAGGGACATGTGGACAGTTTGAGGAGGGGGATCAAGGGGATCGAACCACCGACCCTACGGTTAGTGGACGACCCGCTCTGTCCACCCGCTCTACCCACTGAGCTACTGCCGCCCTTAGTTACAATGGTTTTCTGTGGGCGGTTTGCCATGATTGCCTTTTGTTTGCCGTGGGGTGTTGAAACCATGAAGTGAGTCTGTCCTCTTCTGACTTCAGGTCAGCAGCAGCCCACAGCAGCGCCTGGTGGGCCCCAGGGTTCCCACTGACCAGATCATTTTATTGATCCTGAGCCCTGATTTAGAATCTATTCGCAATGTTTTGGTCGTCTTCCAGCTCAGTGAGCTTCAGGTTGTTGAAGGTGCTGAAGGTACTGAAGCGCAGTGCCTTCTCAAACACTCACAGGTACACACACTGCCTCGTGCTCACACTAGTCTTCAGTTGTTCAATTACAACATTCAATTCCATTCTGCGTGTTTTAATGAGCAGGTTGCTCATACAAACACCTGGGGGAATGTTGGATGTTGAGCTATTTAACGTTAGCTTGTGTCTGCATTGGTTTTAATGGGACGTTTGGGAGGCAGAGGCTCTACAAACAGGTTGTCTGCCA
>JAXIVH010000043.1:708168-782016 GCA_036785325.1 Urophycis tenuis
TAAACCACAACCAGCGTCTGCATTCACCTATGCACTTGTCTGTCAAGGCAAGTGGTCCCAGGAGCAGGTGGCCGGAGCTCCAGAGTGCTCTGGGTAGCAGATTGTGAGGTCACGTGACCAGGGCGGTCTCCAGGTGAGGTCACGGTGTGGACCTCAGCACTCAGGGAGGTCCAGTGGTGTGTTCTGATGCCGGGTTGTAACCTCTACAGCCTCAACCCCCAACCTGCTCCTCTGGAGAAAACATTTTTGGATAAAAGTGTGATAATAAATGACTGATAAGGTTTCTATTGGGTAGAACATCTCCGTCACCAAACAGGAATCAAGGGGAATCTTTCAGTGGTTTGGGTTCTGGCCCGGCGTCTGCGCCCACCACCCCCAGACATTCTGCTGGAGCCAACCCCAGGGAGGTGCAGATGGTGACACCACTGGGCCTGCTTTGGAGATCTCTACAATGGCTTTATTAACGGAATAGTTTGATTATGTCTTTTATTTACGGCAAGGAAAATGGTAGCGGTAACATTCGCTAGTGGCGTTACCTTTGGAAATATGGCTCATCCAATCGGCTGCAAGGTAAGGTTGACCCCCCTCAACACACCCTGCAGACCTAATGACCTGCCGTGGTCACACTCAGCTGGAGGAGCACCACAAAAAGACCCCCGGCAGGTTCTTCATTAGTTCATCGGGTGGCTCTGACGTTCTGGACATCCTCACAGTCAGCACTGGTTGCTTCGTCCAGCTGTTTGTAATTCCTTGCATTTGGTACAGGATTGTTAACGGTCCGGAGAAATCCACTGTTACTGAAGACATTCACGCTGGGTGGGTTGTCATGGTGACTGGAGTCGGGGATGGCTGAACAAAGAACGCACAAAATAGCACCAACGTGTGTGTGTGTGTGTGTGTCTGTGTGTGTGTGTGTGTGTGGTAGAACACCTGTGGTTTTTGAGCGTGTCAAGCTGGGTCTAGCCCAGTCCATTTTATCATGGGAATGAATCAATAAGGATTTCTGACTGTTCACTCTTCCTCTCTCTGCGTTTCTCTCTCAAGATTGAAATTGCTTTATTGAAAAGAAAATATTACCACGGCACAAAAGTTTAATATTTCTCTCTCTCTCTCTCTCTCTCTCTCTCTCTCTCTCTCTCTCTCTCTCTCCCCTCCTCTCCCCCCTCCTCTCTCTCTCTGTCCCTCCCTCCCCATCAGTTTGTCCCCTTCAGGGACTACATTGACCGTACAGGGAACCACATCCTCAGCATGGCCCGTCTGGCCAAAGACGTCCTGGCTGAGATCCCCGACCAGTTCCTGTCCTACATGCGGACGCGTGGCATCAAGCCCTCCCCAGCCCCGCCCCCCTACACCCCCCCCGCCCAGCCCCTCCAAACCCAGATCTGAGCCCACCGGAGGACCTGGCGCCCAGGGGGTTGCCATGGTGACGCCGATGGAAACACTGGGAGGAGTCAAGGAATTGTCCGAGCCCCCCAAAAATGGACTTCCATAGATTCACCCCCCCCCCCCCACCCCAATCTGGAGGAAAACGTGTGTGTGTGTGTGTGTGTGTGTGTGTGTGTGTGTGTGTGTGTGTGTGTGTGTGTGTGTGTGTGTGTGTGTGTGTGTGTGTGCGTGCGTGTGCGTGTGTGTGTGTGTGTGTGTGTGTGGTTGGTTTCATTGGCAGGATAAACCAGTGCATGTTAACTTCCAGTGTTGGGAGTTCTGAGAGGAAAGCTCCGGACTTCCAGACCCCACCAGTAACCACTGAAACCTAGTGGGAAGAGAGCTTCTGTAGACAAAGAAAGAATATCCTGAGATGTGTAAATAACTACTGGTTGAATGGGATCTCTCTCTCTCTCTCTCTCTCTCTCTCTCTCTCTCTCTCTCTCTCTCTCTCTCTCTCTCTCTTTCTCTCTTTCTCTCTCTCTCTCTCTCTCTCCCTCTCTCTTTCTCTCTCTCTCTCTCTCTCTCTCTCTCTCTCTCTCTCTCTCTCTCTCTCTCTCACTCAGTGTTTACAGTAAACAGTCAAGATTTTGAATCTTGCTACTGACTCAATTGCTACTATCAACATAATCCAGTATTTATCTCTTTCTCCCTGTCTCTCTGGAAGCAGTGCAGGTTTTGGTAGCCCTACTGTACTGTACTGTACTGTACTGTAGTACATGTTTTCAGTTGCATGAGTGTAGCCTTGGTCAAGTGCATGCATAGTGGTCCTGCACTAAATCTGTCTGTCTCACTCTGTCTGTCTGTCTGTCTGTCTGCCTCACTCTATCTGTCTGTCTGTCTGTCTGTCTCACTCTGTGTCTGTCTGTCTGTCTCACTCTGTGTCTGTCTGTCTGTCTCACTCTGTCTGTCTGTCTGTCTGTCTCACTCTGTCTGTCTGTCTGCCTCACTCTATCTGTCTGTCTGTCTCACTCTGTGTGTCTGTCTGTCTGTCTGTCTGTCTGTCTCACTCTGTCTGTCTGTCTGCCTCACTCTATCTGTCTGTCTGTCTCACTCTGTGTGTCTGTCTGTCTGTCTGTCTGTCTCACTCTGTGTGACTGTCTATGGACTGTCCTGTACTGTACTGTTCTCAGGCATACGGGTCACGGCCCTATTCTGTTCTTCTGGACGAAGAATGACTGTCCTTTTTCTCTCTTCCACTCTATCTCTCCACCTGCCTCTCTCTTTCTCTCTCTCTCTCTCTCTCTCTCTCTCTCTCTCTCTATCTCTCTCTCTCTCTCTCTCTGTCTCTGTCTCTGTCTCTGTCTCTCGCTCTCCAAACTGCCTTGGTGATAGATGGCTCTCGCCCAGGGCGTCTCCTTGTTCTGTAGCTGCTCTCAAACAGTAAGTGTTTGAGGGGGGAAAAAAGCCCAGCAATCAAAAAACGCAAAGAAAAACTGCTTCATTCTCCCGTTTCTAGATTTGTAACCCTGACCTCCCTGATCGAGAGCTTTTATACTCTCAGCTTGTTTTTAGGTGTGCCAGCTATTGTGGAACGGAAATCAGTTTTAGCCACATTTGTAGCTATTTGCTTTTATAAATGTGAAAACATGAGCTTATTAGTTTTTTCCAAACTAATGCTAAGAAAGCCTAACTGTTGAATTAGTCATAACTGTATTATTTGATGGTATTTTGGCATGACATTCCCCCTAGAATGTGAGTGTCGTGTGTTAGCTGGTAGCAGCATTGCTGACTGGGTTCAGGTGAAGAGTCTCTAGGCCAAGCACCTTTCTGATGCAGCAGGATGTATTTCAGCCACCTCAACACTGGAGCCCAGGGACATGTTGGACATTAGTGGGAGAGATTGTTCTGGTGTTGTTTGATATTGGACTCTGACACTGCAGTAAAGCTTTGGTTCAGTCTGATCCAAACCCTTGAGCCTAAAGCATGCTGTTGGGGCAGGGGCAAAATCACCTTCCTCACATCTGGAATAGACGTTCTCCTTGGTGAGCCAAGGAAAAACATCCCTGCTACATTTGCTCTCCATGTGCTTGCCCTGCTAAAACAATATAGCTATTTATTTTAGTTCCATGCTACAAATGATGCCTTTAGCTTTAGTCTGTCTTGTAGACACTGCTGTCCTTAGCGACTGACAGACGACAGTTTTTGATACGTCATTGAGGAGCAGGTGGGAGTTTGGGGCGTGTACAGGTAGAACCAAGAACCTTTCAACAGGGACTCAAACCCGTGACCACCACTGGACTACCAGTTTCCTCCCGGCTGAGTCGACCTCTGTACAGGGGGTTCTGTTTGGTCCTGTGCCATTAGCTCTGAAGCGTTTCTCACGGTGCAGAAGTATTGGATAGTTGGTAGACCACAAGGACTGGTGTGTCTGTTTACACATAGTAGGAATCTTCTACAGACAATTTGGACACATTTTTTAAAAAAAATATGAAAAACTTTTTTGACATTATCGTCCAATTCTAAACGTATGGCCAAGTAGTTCCATTCAGTTGCCAAAACCTTTGGTATTAGAAATTATTTTATTAGATTTCAAACGGATGTCAAAATATTGTATCACTTAAGCATTCACATCTTTGTTGAAGTGGTTACTTAGGTCAAATTTTAACAAGCTAAGCAACCATTTTGACTTTTATTTCCTGTCTGCATGCTCATTGGCTGCGCCCTAATAAGCTGCGCTCTGATTGGAGAATCCGTCCTTAGCCTCTGTCCAATTAAGAAGTGACTTAAGGTGAGCTCACAACCACATTCCCACAGCTAGAGCATTGTAGACATATCGCACAGCTTTCATTTGTTATTCATGTACTTTTCGTTGTGATGATGAAAAGCACATTTTTTTTATTTCACGTATTTTATTTTGTGGTTCAAAAACGTGTCAGTGAAAATACTAAGGGTGCCAATTCTGGGACCAAAAAGCAGGTGTTGAAGACACATGGACACATAGCTATGAAGGAGATATCTGATGATATCCAGCGGTCTGTATGACACGGTGAGAGCCAACATCTCTTCCCATGGTTTCACCCATCACTCCATTCTTTACTCACAAGATTGTCTTTAAGGTTTAAGGTGTCTGTCATTTTTTACACGTGTGTCTGTGATATGTAGCACTCAACCTGTGTGCGTACATGTGAATGTGTACAGGTGCATGCATATGCGTGTGCGTGTATGTATGTGTGTGCGTGCATGTGAGTGTGTGTTTGAGTGTGCGCTGCCTTTTCTACGAGTGTTTAATCGGACCGTGTGTGTATCTGACACACATGTGATGTATGTTTACTGATCTAAATCCTATATTGTACGCGCAACTTTTCTACCGTGCAATCTGTCTGCATGTAACTTCTACATGGGATGCACCTGTTTCTCTAGTGTTTTGAAGTATGTATAAATATATATATATAGATAAATAGATATCTATATATATATTTATCTATATTTAGATATGCAGTATATATCTATGTATATGCATATATGTATTTATAGATGTATATATGCATATATACAGTATATGCATATATATTTATATATGGATTATCTGTACAAAATGGCCTTAAATCTTTCACTGAGTTTCTTTGAATTGTGCGATGCCTTCTTCTGATTAATGGATTGTTCAAGGATTTTAATTGGAAATCTATTTTGTGTCTGTGTTTCTATTGCTTTTGAGTGTTATTTTTTATTTGCACAAGAAATTTATGGACCGAAATCTATCTTGTACTTTTTTGATGCCGTGGTTTATGGGAAAATGCATGACTGATGTATACTGATTGTCTGTTAATCCATTTAAAATAGATGACTATTTCTGTATTAAATTATACATTTTTTCAATAAATATTCTTACTTAACACCTTGAATAAACTGACCTTTTTTATTTTGATTATCGTGTTACGTCATGTGCAGATTTAGAAGTTATAATAGCAAGAAAAATATCAAAAAGAACAAATATGAATTATTGTTAGCAGAGAGAAGAGAAGTACAATAATTTTCATATGATACTTGAACAGAAATTGAAATGAATGATTGAATTGAAACATGTAGGCCTAGACATGTTTCTAATATTAACCCAGGAAAAATTATACAGGTCATTTCTTTGAGTCATCAATCCAAAACCTATAGAAATGAAAATCACCCAAATTAGTACTCAACTATTACAACTAGCCTACTGTTAGAGTAACTTGCCACTTTTGGCAGTGGAAAAGTGTAGTAATAGTGTACTACACTGCACTATTGCACTACAGTATTAGACTAATAATAGAGTCATACTGTACCAGTGTGGCTGCTGAGTCCTGTCCTGGTGACAGAAGGGCTCCCAACGCGTTAGCTAGCGGCGCTAACAAAGTGTCCAACAGCACGTTTCACCATGCCTCTGCTGCTCTGGGAATGAGGAGGACTTTCAGTGTTTTCTCACCAGAAACTCATCTTCTCATTGAATGAAGACGCCTGCTCACTCACTGACAGATGGACCTTTCTCATGTCATAACCAAACCAAATCAATGAAAAACAAAAATGTTCAATTATAATGACATATGTTGGCTTTATTTGATTTGATTCCGATGTTTGTATATGAATGGACAACACATAATATATATTGAAGCCAGAAATATGCACACAAACAAATGTAGCCTCAGCTACTTGAGTCAGGGAACTGCCCAGAAGGTCCCTGACAAGGTTTCACCACTGGGCACAAGAAGACAGCAGGTATAGAGGCTTGTCCTCGTTTTTGAGGGTTTTTACAGTGCTACTTATATATAGGTTACCGAGAGGGTTGAAATGAAAAGCCTGTCATTTGCATACAAAATGTCAACTCCCACTCATCTCTCTCCATCTCTCTCTCTCTCTCTCTCTCTCTCTCTCTCTCTCTCTCTCTCTCTCTCTCTCTCTCACACACTCCCTCTCTCTCTCTCTCTCTC
The DNA here is from genome assembly GCA_036785325.1 of Urophycis tenuis. NCBI lineage: Eukaryota > Metazoa > Chordata > Actinopteri > Gadiformes > Phycidae > Urophycis > Urophycis tenuis. The sequence goes on from JAXIVH010000043.1 coordinate 714,495, forward strand.
TCTCTCACTCTCTCTCTCTCTCTCTCTCTCCCCTCTCTCTCTCTCCCTCTAATCCTATCTTCTATTTGCCAAGATTGTCTTATATTCAGCATTGAACATTTATAAGGTTGCTTTAAATGACAACACAGATGTTTTGTGAGAATATCTTTTTGAAGTGGAGAGTTAGGAGTGGAGTTAGTGTGTTCATTGTGTTTGTGTTGTTGTTGGAGTGTGAGCTGTTTGAGTTACCATCAACAGTGAGATCAACGAGAACAATGGAAATAGTTGCAGTACAAGCCCTTGAAAATCTACCCTAGATGGTATCCACCCAGATGTATGATGGGTAGATCAGCCTACAGACCAGTACAGTTTGATCTGTATGGCTAACCACCACTCTGACACTTCATGGCAAAATAGGGGCTTTTTAAAAATGTTGGATATGTTTGGATGTTTCTGCATGGAAGACTTTGGATTTATTGTTTAATAGTTGTAGTTAGGTAGCAGATGATAATATATAGGGAATGGTAAATATATAGTAAATAGTAAAGACACACATGAAGTGAAATGTTTCCTAAATCAAGAAAAATCAAGAACACTAAAGGACGTGGCACCTGGCCAGGTGGTGGCTGAGTTGTGTTCTTCACAGGTGACTGCCTCTGAGCTAATAATACTTAAAGTAGAACCAGAGAGGACTTTTATTTTGATATCCAGTCAAACTAGAGTGAAGCTTTTTATTTGAAAGCTCAAGTATATTTAGATAAAACCAGAGAGAGATAGACTGTTTGCTATATTTAGTGTACCCATAGAGGGCTTTTACTTGATATTTAGTGCAACCATAGGGAACCTTTTCATAGATTACATAGATTCATATATTTAGTAAAACCAGAGGTTTTACTAAATATATGAGTATTTAAATATATGAGTGTTTATCATTATATATTTAGTGTTATATTTATGAATGATGAATGATTTTATTTGACAATATTTGGTCAAATATTGTCAGGTTTCTCCAGATGTTCCCACATCTGTTTGACCCTCTCCAGGAGTAGCGTAGGGTTTCAGTTACGCCTGCGTTCCCCAGCATCCCTCGGGGCTTGTGATGGACAGATTAATCACCACGGAAACAGGGGGGGCGGGGGGATGGCTGGCTGATACGGGTGTCAATCCTGCCAACTGACAGAGTGACACACACACACGCCCACCGTGTGTGTGTGTGTGTGTGTGTGTGTGTGTGTGTGTGTATCTGCATGCATGTGCACGTGCTATATTTCAACATGGCAGCCAGGGCTATTTTTAGATGCTGAGCTCAGGCGATTCATCTCTGTGACGACCACACTCTGGACCCCTGTTCTGGCTGTGTGCATCGAAATGTACACATGTATGTTAGTGTGTGTGTGTCTGTCATTGCTTCAATTTTATCTGGCAATTAGTTCTTGCAGCCACTGAAAATGTGGATTTGATGGCATAAAAACTCAATTACAGATGTGCATCGTGATTGCTGAATGCGGGTGTCCTCTGTCCTCTGTCCTCTCACCTCTGACCTCTATTGTCTGTCTTCTGACCTCTGTCTTCTGACCTCTGACCTCTGTTGTCTGTCTTCTGACCTCTGTCCTCTGACCTCTGACCTCTGTCCCCACCACTCTCTAAAATCGTCAATTTTGTCCTTATCACTTTTCAAAAGCACAATATAAACAGAAATAGATTGAAGAATGGCTGAACAGTGTTGACGTTACTCCTCCAGTATGTTAAGTGTTGTCACCTTCGGGGTGGCGACGTTGGCTGCGTTCTACAGATGTGATGTTGTCTGTGTTTGTGTGACGTTGTGTTGCAGGTGTAGACGTGCAGGCCTGTGGATGGCTTGCTCTGCGTTTGATGCTGTGTGTCTTCCTGTTGTTGGCTCTGCAGTAGCCCAGGCTGCGGCCTTTTGACGGGCCGTTCGTTCTGGTCATGATGTGACCTCATAGTCCCCACCGTTACATGAGGAGGTGTTTTACAGTCACAACGTGTTCCGAGGCCTCACGGCCACTCAGAGTGGAGCTCCTGCTTCTGCCCAACTGTTAATGGTCCTGTCACTTATTGACTCTGAGTTCTTTGTGGTCAGCGTGTTATTTCTGCCTCTATAATGAGCGGGCTCGGATACGGCTGTGATCATGTTCACGTGTCAGTGCCATAACACACCTGGTCACCTAGCAACTGACCAGCAAGACAGAAAGGTAAAGAAATAAATACATAAAGGAAAGTCATGGCGCCGAAAACTCAAGTGCGGACTTCAGTTTTAATTTCTAATAATCATATGGAACTGATCGATCGATCAGCCTGTCTCTCTGCCTTCTGTCTGCCACTGTCTCTCCAGCTGCATGTCTGACTCTCTGCCTCAGAGCCTGTCTGTGTTTGTGTCCGTCTCTCTCTCCCTGCCTGTCTCTCTGTCTGCGTATGTGTTTCCCAGCCCACTCAGTCAATACTAACATGTCTCCTGTCCGTCAACGCCCGCCACAAATATGTGCTTTTTTGTTCTCCAGCGACAGAATGCTAACGGCGGCAGAAAGGTGGGTGGTTAGCATAATGGCCGCGCCATTGCCAAACCAAAACACATGTTATCATGCCTTCGCCCACCCGACTCCCACTCCAGCACTAAGAATAGTCTCTCCTCACATTCTCCTTGAATTGTCTCTAAGAAGCTAGCCAAGAAACGCCGTGACCAGGTAAATATGTTCTGTTTTTATTTGTCTTTGAACCAGCGTGTTGTGTTTGGATTTCTGATTGCACCGTCTAAAAGTCAGCCTGATACTTAGGGAACTAAAGAATAGAATTTTTAAAAGTGAAAGTGTTATTCCATATGAACAGTTTATTTGTGTCGTTATTTACATAAACCTTTTACAATGAGAGCTTGAGATGATCATGTTAGGCCACACCCACATTAAACCACGCCCACAACTGACCACGCCCACAAATGCTTTTATGTAATCATGTTGCATCATGATCAGGTCAGGTAACTTCTGTGTGGGCTCATCTAAATTGAGGACTATGCTTTTAGAAAATGACGTGTAAAGGCTGGTTGGACGACAAAGGGACAGAAAGCATTAGTGAAGAGTTTCTTATGAGCTCATCTCACGGAAATGCTTCAAACAGCATTGCAACAGTTCCAATTGTTACAAAATGATTCTCTCACTCAAAAGCTTTAAATAAGGCTGTCTAAGTAGTTGAATTGATCATTCCGGTCTTGACATCATTGATAAATGCTTTGTTACAAGACATGGAGTGTTTAAAGGAGGTGTGAGGTGCTGTGCAGCTCTGGACGTGTTGGAAGTCTTAAAGGAGCAAGGCGCTGAGGGCTTGGCTCCTGACTTGAGTTTGGCTGACTTGTTTTCTGCGTTCACACTTTCCCAAGTCGCTCTCCAGTTTCTCTGCTCTGGATTCAACTCCTGGGTTCCGTCTCCATGGGAACCTGATATTGTTTGGCAATGTAACAATGTCACGCAACTTGTAATTAAAATAAATGACGGAGAACGCCGTTGTTTATTGTCTCTGGAGACCGCAGGTCAAATGGCCCCCAGGGTGGGCTTCATGGCAGTGTAAGGTTATGAAGTCAAGTTGGAGGAAAAGTGATGCCATGTGAACTGTAATGTTATTAATAACCCCTGACCAGAGGACTTCCAGGGTCTCAGGGGTCCGGCGGGGGAGGGGCTGTTTATCAACGTCTCGCCAGCCGCACACTTTGAAAAACACCAAGAGTCCAACAGCAGCCAGCTGAACAGAATCATGGCTGACAGCAACAAGGTCATCAATCAACCCGGGGCTCTGGACCAACTGGTCACCTCCTTCAACTGGTCACCTCCTCCAACTGGTCACCTCCTCCAACTGGTCACCTCCTCCAACTGGTCACCTCCTCCAACTGGTCACCTCCTCCAACTGGTCACCTTCTCCAACTCACACTTTGTAAATTGTCCAAACCATTCGTGAAATCGTTGTCTTATTTTCTGATGTATCATTTCGAACAGATTTGAATTGCGTACTCAATGAGTCTTCAAGAGTATTCATGACAATAGACACGTGGTTACTAAACCTGTTATACAGCTTCTAGAACGTTTGGCACCTTAGGGTGGCACTACTGGTACCTTACTGGTCTGGAAAGGCCACCATAGCTTCATCTACGTCATCAGAAAGGGAGGGAAGGTGGGGGACACACATCACCTGTGAGTTTAATAAAATGTAGTTAAAGAGCATTCAGTCCAGTCATATGTTGACTTGGTAATGATGATTGTTGTTTTTATGATTTAGCTTGATAAAAGCTAAAAAAAAAACAATGTCAATACACTCTGACTCTCGATTCTATTTAGATCATTATCATGTGGTTCTGAAATACTCACAGATTAGAAGCAGTTCAAATAACTGGCGTTCCAGTGTGGGAACAAGAGCTGATGAGGACCCTTCTGGGACCAATCACTGAGACCAAACGCCATCCTGACAGCCTCTATAACTGGCGTTCCAGTGTGGGAACAAGAGCTGATGAGGACCCTTCTGGGACCAATCACTGAGACCAAACGCCATCCTGACAGCCTCTTCATCTCTGTCTCTTTCTCTCTCTCTCTCTCTCTCTCTCTCTCTCTCTCTCTCTCATCTCCTCTCTCTCTCTCTCTTTCTCTCTCTCTCTCTCTCTCTCTCTCTCTCTCTCTCTCTCTCTCTCTCTCTCTCTCTCTCTCTCTCTCTCTCTCTCTCTCTCTCTCTCTCTCTCTCTCTCTCTCTCCCCAGCTATTTTCTTAGCATCCAAAAGATAAATATTAACATTGTCAAAGCCAAGCCAGTTAAATAAGGTCATGATAAACAAAATTATAATAGCACAAAATCTCTCTCTCTCTCTCTCTCTCTCTCTCTCTCTCTCTCTCTCCGTCTCTCTCTCTCTCTCTCTCTCTCTCTCTCTCTCTCCCCAGCTATTTTCTTAGCATCCAAAAGATAAATATTAACATTGTCAAAGCCAAGCCAGTTAAATAAGGTCATGATAAACAAAATTATAATAGCACAAAATCTCTCTCTCTCTCTCTCCTCTCTCTCTCTCTCTCTCTCCTCTCTCTCTCTCTCTCTCTCTCTCTCTCTCTCTCTCTCCCTCCCTCCTCTCTTTATTTACCCTTCTAGCTATTTAGTTGTTATGGTTAATGAATGGTTGGTGGGACCTCTGGGTGCTCTCTCACGTTTAGAAAGTTCACCTCAATTCACTCTCAAAGTTCCCCTCTAATGATCTTCATCTTTCTCTTCTTCCTCCTTCATTAGTGCCCACGTTTAATTCTCTCTCTCCGGACAGACACGGTGAGTTTGCATGTTTTATTGATCTATTCATCTCTACCGCAGCCCACCCTGTCTCGGCCCGTCCAGCGGAGGTCCCCAGGTCATTTAACGGCGTTAGGGCCCCCCCTGCTGGGGACCAAGTGAAGGTACACTTCTGGACGCTTTCCTTGTGTCTGTCGCGTTTGAGCTTCCACATTTTAAGCACAATAACGATAAAACACACCATGGAAGATCCATAAACTTCGTGTAAATGGAGGACTGCGTACTAGAAACAAATGTATAAACGTTGCTCTCAAACTTCGGGGGGCTTCAACCACGACATGATTACCAACAGCCTACAGAACTCAAACGTGTTAAAACTGTTTATTTATTTATAACGTCTATGGTTAACTTAAAACACTTTGAAGGTGTTGGAGGCACGTTCAGCCATCATGTTGGCACACACACACACACACACACACACACACACACACACACACACACACACACACACACACACACACACACACACACACACACACACACACACATAATTCTGTTTCGTGACGATTGTTTTCTAGAGAAAGCTTTTATTGTGTTCACTGGCAATGCAGGACAGATACAAGTAAACAGACCAGATCATGACAGATCAAACAGATCATATGAACACAGAACCTTGCAGGAAAAATGGTTTAACAATCACAACAAAAGAAATAACGTTTATAACGTTTATCTTGGAAAATAACGGCCACACGTGTGCCACTGTCTCTCCACAAGTTTTTTTGTTTAATGACTTAACTTCGCTTGAATTGAAGATTTTTCAAAAGTTTCAGCAGTTAACTTCAGTTCAGAAATGAAAATGAAATGAAATCCAATCTGAATTGTTGTCAGAGACCAACATTTCAAAACGATCTTTAACTTGGGTTTTGACAAAATAATTTATGTTACTGATTAATTTCACACAAACTAAAACAATTTCAGAACAAAATATACAGACATTACATTATACACTAAAAGCTGAATAATGAGTATAAACAAGACATTGTAACCATTCATGGGAGAACTACAGTTGACCATTTGAGAGAATGACTTTTAGACACTGAAAACCATAGAAACACACGGAGACACTTTGATTCATGACTGGCGTTCAGCCTCTCTTGACATCATGAACACTGGAGGGGAGACAGCTGACTGCCCTGAGACAGCCCCACTGGAACGCCAGACTAATCCACAAGGTAAACAGAGTCAGGAACAGAACAAACAGAACAAATAACCTCATGCATCAGGTCAGCAGCCCTGTCCTGAACACAGATGGACCGGACGGATGGATGGGAAAACTACACACAGATGTATGGACAGACAAAACTAGAGACGGATGTATGGACAGACAAAACTACAGACAGATGTATGGACAGACAAAACTACAGACAGATGTATGGACAGACAAAACTAGAGACAAATGTATGGACAGACACGCAGACAGTGAGCATTCTGAAGATGTTTGGCTCTACTAACATTGTGTGTGTGTGTGTGTGTGTGTGTGTGTGTGTGTGTGTGGTCTTCATCTTCAGAGGGGGTAGACACCAAGCAGAGCTCCTTACCAATGCAGGTTGGCCTATTCTTCAGCCGTCTCTCCCCCTCCCCTCCTCCTCTAAGGCTGCTCAGGAGTGGAGCAGTGGGCTGGACCCCAGAGCATCACTACTGCCCTCCGACTGTCTGAAGGTCTGAACCACTCTGCAGTGTCACCACCACCACCACCATGAGCCTCCATGCCTCGGACATTATTAGATTTCACTGACATATTTGAACTTTGTGCTGACACGTTTAAGACTACATGTGAAATGAGATGTTGTTGCCTTTGGCATTAATCTCGGTTGTCTTGGAAAACGTTGTTGAAAACAGGGAATTTAAGGAATCCTACATAAAAAAAAACTGAACAATTCTTGATATCTCTCACTAGAGAAAGGACTGGTTGAGGTCTCTCTCTCCATCTCTGGAACGACTGAAAGAAGCCGGGGGGTGTTCCTGCACCGGCCTCCCGATTGGTCCCCACGGGCTCGGGCAGCACGGAGGAAGCGTCCGATTGGCTGGCCACCCCCCCCCCCCCCCCCCTCCCCCGCCACGCCCTCACCACATGAACCTCTGCGTGTGGGCGCTGCCGGGCCAGAGGAAGGTCTTGGCGAGGAAGAGGTAGAGCGTGGCGGCGTTGACGGCGGTGTGCAGCGCCAGCTCCAGCAGCAGGCGCGGCAGCGAGGGGAGCGGCAGGTGCAGCCGGTACATCAGGTACGGCACGATGAAGTAGCGGAACTCCAGCAGCCTCTGGGGCACGGTGGCCGCCAGCACGCACACCGCCAACGCCAGCGTCCAGAAGAGCGAGCGCCACCGCAGCGTGTCCAGCAGGTGCCAGCCGGCGAAGACGTACACGGGCACCAGGAGGTACCGCGCCGCGGCGTGCCGCTGGAACACGCGGTTCCACACGTAGAACGTGTAGTGGCGGTTGTCGGCCAGCAGGTACTTGTGGACGTGGGTGAGGTTCCCCACCAGGAGCAGCCCGGCGGCGGCCAGCAGCAGGAAGAGGAGGGGCCTCTGGCGCACCGCCTGCAGGAAGCGGAGCAGGCGGTGGCGGCAGGCGGCGGCGGGCAGCGAGAAGAAGAGCGCGAAGGACAGGAAGTAGAAGAGCTGCGGCGCGTTGAGGCAGGCCTGGTGGCTGGCGCGGTCGCCCACCACCACGCCGCCGTTCAGCACCACGAACGCCAGGAAGGCGGCGCCCGCTGCCGCGTACGGCCACGCCACCGCCAGCAGCGCCTTCACCTTGGCCGGCGACGCCAGGAAGTCCAGCAGGAAGTGCGTGACCCGCTTGGCGCCGGCCAGCGACAGCGGGACCTGCGAGGGCCGCTCCTCTCTCTTCTTGGCGTGCTCCGTGCGCCACGCCTCGTCCAGCTGGCCGGCCAACAGCGTGCCGGCGCAGAACGCCACCCACACGATGTTGGTCTGCCGGAACAGCACGGCGCAGGCGCCCAGCAGCGCCGAGGCCTTGTGGCAGCCGTACAGCGTCATGAGGTACGCAAACAGGATGAAGAAGGTGGAGCCGGCGTCCGTGTAGTACAGGAAGTTGAAGAAGTAGAGCACAGGGAAGGTGGACAGGGAGAGGGAGGACAGGATACGACGCGCCGCGCTCTTACTCTGAAGGAGGGAGGAAGAGAGAGAGGCAGGGGGTCACAGAGGTAGAGTGTGTGTGTGTGTGTGTGTGTGTGTGTGTGTGTGGACACCAAGCTGCAACACATCAGCCTGCTGGCATTGACATTGAAGGATACAACCCGGTCCATTTTGTCTGAGAGGAGTCAGACCCCCTAAGGAGGGCCCACCCAGAGTACGTCAGCCCCATCCCCCCCGTGCCCCTCACCTTCTCCCGGAGGTGCAGTTTGCAGGTGAGGAGGTAGAGCAGGTAGAGGTTGCCTCCGTTGAACAGCAGGTTGACAAAGCGCAGCATGGCGGTGGAGCACACCACCTTGCCCGTCAGGTCGGCCAGCCAGCCCAGGGGCTTGATGAGGCCCACGGAGGCCAGGTAGAGGCCTGGCAGCGTGGTGATCATGGGGTCCCACTGGTCCAGGAGAGAAGAGAAGAGACACTGCAACATGCTGGAGGGAAGCCTGGAGAGCTACTCATTCAGTCCTGTATGAGACCATTTACATTTCAGACTTTTTGCCTGATTTCTAACCAATTAGGGCATCTCTTACCAGACACCATCTTGCCTGTCAATCACAGGTGCATGAGATGCAACACTTCTCAATTGGGAGAAACATAGGGAGGGAGGGAGGGAGGGAGGGAGCTAGCTGAGAAGGAGGGGGACCGTTTTGCGACGCCATGGTTAGACTTCATGCAGTGATTCCCAGCGGGTTCTAAGGGGGACTAAAGATTTAAATTGTGTTGCACCTACAAAATACATTATGACTAAACTATTGACATTTGTTGATTGTCAATATTAACAAATTTAATATGGTTGAATATTATTCATATGATGTTGTAGATAGGTTGCTGATCAATTAAATCAAGAGCAGAAATGCCAGTATGCCTCAGCTTCTTCAATTGAGATCGTTTGAGCTACTACACTGTTATTAATGATTGTGGACCACTTGGTTATAATGTACGGAACACACTACGTAGCGTTAAAAGCCTCTTAGCTGCAAAGGAGTTGGATTTAGAACTGAGACCACGCCTATTTACGTTTCATGCTTCATAAAGTAGGATATCTCTGAGGGTGAATCCATGGCCCTCATCACGCCCAGATTAAATGGCCTGGGCACATCTGTCACACAATCTCAAAAGATAATCCAGCAAGATAAATTAGAACCACGACGAGTAGCGGTTTGCTGTGTGTGTGTGTGTGTGTGTGTGTGTGTGTGTGTGTGTGTGTGTGTGTGTGTGTGTGTGTGTGTTTGGTCTTTACCTCGTTGAATTTCCCATGGCAGTATTTCTGAGCCTGTGGAACGTGAAATATCTCATCCATGTAGGGTTCTCTCTGCTCTCGGGTGATTTTAGAGAACAGGAGACATGAGACCAAAAAGTTGGTGCTGCAGAGAGCAGTAAATATATACCCCTCGAAACGCTCCATGGTGACTGGAAATCCAACTACTAAAACGTCGATATATCGCTATGTTGTGAAAAAGTCACTGTGCCGCATAATTGTTCAGTTGGACGTGTTGAAAATGTCACAATTTAGACGAATAATTGCAGCAGATCACCATAATAATCCATCAAATCCAACGAGAAGTTATGCGCTTTTTGACATTTGATGGTTCGCTCGTAAAAACGGTCCGTGTCGAAAACGTTTCCCCTGAGTATAATTCCTAACTAGTATTCAATATCTTCCATTGAATTACGATAATTTGATTATTCATAGTAATAGTTGGAATTGATTAAAAATAAATCATTGAATAAACTACTAGTCTGAAATAACAATAATTTATATGTATATTAAAAATAAGCAACAAACGGAACTTTTCTTGCAAGATGTGTTGCTGTGTTATTGTCCCCCATTTAAAAAAAAAAAAAAAAACTCACATGTCGTGGGAACGGCAGGGTTACGTTTTGATTCACATTTTATTTACAATCTAATTTGCTGCTGAAACCATGCATACATCACATCAACTTGAACTGTACCCCGGGCAGACGGTGACACAACTGCTCTTTAAATGTGTCAAGAACTCCGCAGAGTTAAGGAAAAACGCCATGGAGGGCAAAATTAACGCTGCCTTAATCAACCCCAAAATGGTAAGAATGCGTTTACTCTTACTCACTAATATATGTGTATGTGTATTTTTTATTTCATTGTGCACTTTATTCACTTACTGATTGTAATCGCAGCTAGTGGACCCTTTCCAAGTGACTGTAGCCGCAAATAAGGCGGTGCATCTGCAGAATATTGGAAAGATGAAGACAAGGAGCCTGAACTCTGAGATCATATTCAACTTGTCACCCACAAATAACGTGAGTTATCTAAACAAGTGTGTGTGTGTGTGTGTGTGTGTGTCTTTCGTGATGAACTGTACAAACTTTACCTAAAACCATTCTAAACCTTGGTTACCATTTGTTTGCCTTATGATACCATTATTTTCAGAAACCTAAGAAAATAATTTCTGTACAGCTGTCACAGAGGCTTTGATGCCCTCAACCTTTCTGATCAGCTCTCACAGATACAGCTTATGTTGGTGATTTTAAATATGGCAAATAAAATAGTTTGCTTTTCTAACTTCACTATCAGTGTTGCACATTGAACCATTCATACACACGTTAATACACAATGTTATCCACATCGTCTGTGTTTATGAACCCGAGAGAACGGGCTTTACCTCCTGAGTCACTGTTTGATTCATTATTCAAGTGTATTCACAACAGAAGTCCTGTGTGCAGATCTCTGATGCCTTCAGGCGCTTTGGGGTCTCGGATGCAGACGACTCGGTGCTGGTGGTGCTGGTCGCTACGGACGACCAGAGCGGGACGTTGGCAGACATCACAGAAATGGTGGATGGACAGCAGGTCCCCTTGGGAGAGCTCTCCACGCTGTCTGACATCACACAGATCAAGAAGGTCTGAGTGCTATCACTGTGTTACTGTAGTCAATCAATCAGGATGTTGATCTCCTCATGAACCTGTTGGTTAAGGCCAAACTATTGAACTATGGCAATTTGGTTAACTAAAGCAGCATGGAACTGGAAGATCTATGTATTACCGCACTGAATATATTAAGAAAAAAAAAAACTATTCTCTGAAGTCACCTATGAATTGAGAAGAATGAGAATCAAATCATCTGTAAATTAACTTATACTAGTAACTCAGTATTAAACAATGAGTAGAAGTAATCGAGTACTATGCCTGTAAACAGGCACAGTTGTTCAGCACTAGAACGCATCCCTTAGAGGTCTGTCCATTATCTGGAGCTCTCCCTGATGAAAAGGTGATTTCTTTGTATTTGATTTAGTGAAAGATTATTACAAGAAAACAACAGTTCAAATCTTTCATCAAATTATACCAAGTTATGTAGAGCAATGTTGTATTGTTTGTTTTATTGTTGTATGTATTAAAACATTTGGATTAATCAACTCATGATGTTTCTTTTTAGTCTATGTCATTCATCAAGCTAATCTTGACCCAGGCCTTTTCATTCTGTTGTCTCCAGCTGTACAAAGTGACGCCACAGGAAGAGAAGATCGGGAGTCTGCTGGATTCTGTTGTCTGCAAGATGGCCACCAAGGATGTCATGTAACCACAAGGATGTCATGTAGCTCCACCAGGAACCTCAGAGGCTGCGTCTGTAGAACTCATTACCTGTGTCTTCTGTCCTAGTCGGAGGGATACTAAGGGGGAGTCGATTGAAATGATGCAACTGATCAAAGTACTGCATTATTGTTCTTCAAAGAACCGTGAACACTTTCTTCTGAGAAAATATTCAGGAGTATTGTCAAGATCAGTGACTTGAAGATCAGTGATCCTCATTTCCAGTAAAAGTCCCTGGCTTTGGTCTAAGTTTGTTAACATTGAATACAAACCTAAAACAAGCTCAACCAAAGTGAGCCAGTGTCTTTAAAAAATAAAGATTTACTTTTTTTTTTTTTTTAAATATCCTCTTTGAGACTCTTTACTTCTACTATTCATATGTTCAGATCAAAATGACAAACTTTGCACGGTGAGTTAAACATGTTCTGTGATTCTCTCTCCTGGTTACCAAACCAACCTTCTCTGGCCGATGTCTCTTTGGAACTTCCCCTTTGCTTCCCTTGGAATGTCGTGTCGGAACAAGTATAAAAACACAGTAGATGTGTACTTCATCACAGTACTCCGGTTAAAGCTCTCCTAACCGGAAGCAGGTGTTAAGAAGGCAGCCTCTTCTCAGTCGGGGAAGTGGGCGAGCTCGTCTTTCCCCATGTTGCCTCCGCTGAGGATGCACACCACGGTCCTGCCCGCCATGTCCGGGATCCGGTCCCCCAGCACGGCGGCCACGGCGGCGGCCCCGGACGGCTCCACCACCAGACCTGACCGGTAGAGCACCGACACCGCCGCCCTGATCTCCTCCTCGCTCACCAGGACGATCTGGTCCACGTGGCGGCGACACAGCTGGTAGGGAAGAGCGCCTGGGGGAGGGAACGGGTACGGGGGGGTCAAAGGTCAAGGTGCCTGATCTGAGAGTTATAATGACAGGGTTCAGGGTCTACAGTCAGGATTAATATGGTCGCTGTGCGCTGAGGCTCAGGAGCAACAATCACATTAACCGAGTCAAATAAATAGTTGAATCGGCTATTCTTTAACAAGTATCAGTTTGACGTTGTTCAGTGAAATGGTGCTGTTTGTATTCAGGCTGACAGCTGACTGCAGCACACGCCATGCAAGGATGGCGGCACACAGACAGACTCTCTGTTTGCTGCTTGCTGTTTAAGTTCGGCTTTTTATTTCATACATACGAGGAGGACTCGTATGGCTCGTGGCTTCGAGGAGATTCTGGACCACCATCCGGCGTCTCAGGAGGGGGAAGCAGTGCTCTGTCAACACCGTGTACGGTGGGGACGGGGCGCTGCTGACCTCGACTCGGGACGTTGTGAATCGGTGGGGGGAATACTTCGAAGACCTCCTCAATCCCACCAACACGCCTTCCACGGAGGAAGCAGGGTCTGGGGACTCGGGGGGGGGACTCTCCTATCTCCGGGGCCGAGGTCGCCGAGGTGGTTAAAAAGCTCCTCGGTGGTAAGGCCCCGGGGGTGGACGAGATCCACCCCGGGTTCCTAAAGGCCCTGGATGCTGTGGGGCTGTCTTGGTTGACACGTCTCTGCAGCATCGCGTGGACATCGGGGGCAGTGCCTCTGGATTGGCAGACCGGGGTGGTGGTTCCCCTCTTCAAAAAGGGGGACCGGAGGGTGTGCTCCAACTACAGGGGGATCACACTCCTCAGCCTCCCCGGTAAGGTCTATTCGGGGGTCCTGGAGAGGAGGGTCCGTAGGATAGTCGAACCTCGGATTCAGGAGGAGCAATGTGGTTTTCGTCCCGGCCGTGGAACTGTGGACCAGCTCTATACCCTTGGCGCGGTACTCGAGGGTGCATGGGAGTTCGCCCAACCAGTCTACATGTGCTTTGTGGACTTGGAGAAGGCGTTCGACCGTGTCCCTCGGGGAGCCCTGTGGGGGGTGCTCCGGGAGTATGGGGTACCGGGCCCGCTGTTACGGGCCATCGGGTCCCTGTACTCCCGGTGCCAGAGCTTGGTCCGCATTGCCGGCAGTAAGTCAAGCCTGTTTCCGGTGAGAGTTGGCCTCCGCCAGGGCTGCCCTTTGTCACCGATTCTGTTCACAACTTTGATGGACAGAATTTCTAGGCGCAGCCAGGGCGTTGAGGGGTTACGGTTCGGTGGCCTCAGGATTGCGTCACTGCTTTTCGCAGATGATCTTGTCCTGTTGGCTTCATCGGGCCGTGACCTTCAGCTCTCACTGGAGCGGTTCGCAGCCGAATGTGAAGCGGTTGGGATGAGGATCAGCACCTCCAAATCCGAGGCCATGGTTCTCGGCCGGAAAAGGGTGGAGTGCACTCTCCGGGTCGGGGAGGAGATTCTGCCTCAAGTGGAGGAGTTCAAGTATCTCGGGGTCTTGTTCACGAGTGAGGGGAGGATGGAGCGGGAGATTGACCGACGGATCGGTGCGGCGTCGGCAGTGATGCGGGCTCTGCACCGGTCCGTCATGGTGAAGAAGGAGCTGAGCCTAAAGGCGAAGCTCTCGATTTACCGGTCAATCTACGTTCCTACCCTCACCTATGGTCACGAGCTGTGGGTAGTGACCGAAAGAACGAGATCGCGAATACAAGCGGCCGAAATGAGTTTCCTCCGCAGGGTGTCCGGGCTCTCCCTTAGAGATAGGGTGAGAAGCTCGGTCATCCGGGAGGGGCTCAGAGTAGAACCGCTGCTCCTCCGCATCGAGAGGAGCCAGTTGCGGTGGCTCGGGCATCTAGTGAGGATGCCTCCTGGACGCCTCCCTGGGGAGGTGTTCCGGGCACGTCCCTCCGGGAGGAGGCCCCGGGGAAGACCCAGGACACGCTGGAGGGACTATGTCTCTCGGCTGGCCTGGGAACGCCTCGGGATCCCCCCGGAAGAGCTGGACGAAGTGGCTGGGGAGAGGGAAGTCTGGGCTTCTCTCCTCAGGCTGCTGCCCCCGCGACCCGACCCCGGATAAGCGGAGGATATGGATGGATGGATGGACGGGGAGGACTCCATTGACATTCTTTAATTTGAAAGTAACCTTCAGTGCAGCGTCTTTTTAAAAATATTTTTGTTGCATGCAGAAATAAAATGTTGTTTTCTCTGTAGCAGTTCATTGAGTTCATAAATGCATCACACTATAGTTTTGACTACATAGCATAAAGGTAAAAAACGATAATTGCAGTGTTGTCGTCCTTCTAAATGTCAGAAGGGTTTTGTGGCTCCTGGTGTTTCAGGTCCAAGTGGCTCTTTGAGTGTTTAAGGTTGCCGAGCCCTGATCTAGCCAGTCTAGGGCACATGGTCTAGGTCAGGGGTTTAAGTTACAATTATGGCCCTAAGGTCAGAGTTCAGAGTCTAAGGTCAGGGTTTAAGGTTAGAAATACACTATGGTTAGGTTCCAGGGCTCTGAGTTCAGGGGTCATCAGGGGTCATCGTTGAAGGTGAGCAGTGAATGTACCTGCAGAAGGCGGGGCCAGGCCCGAGGCGATGCTCTTTGTTTCCATGCCAACGGGCCTCTCCTCCAGGAAGCTCTGGTACATGGTGCAGGCTGGGGTGGGAAACCAGAGATGCTCAGGAAAACAATATTACTATAGTACCATCCAATGGAGTTATACTGGTGCTCCTGGTTATACTGGTGTGGAATACAGGGTGAGCCCTACTGGTTACACTGGTTGTACTGGTCTGGTCCAGAGCGGATGTGGTTCCAGGTGCTACTGGTCCTACCTCCCTCCGGCTCCACGCCGTAGATCCTGGTGCTGGAGGATCCTGAGAGTCTGAGGGCGGCCGCCACCCCGGCCAGGAGCCCCCCACCCCCACAGCAGACCACCACCACGTCAGGCTCCGGCACCACCTCCAGCACCTCCAGGCCCAGGCTGCTCAGCACACAGCAGGCGGTCAGCACACAGCAGGCGGTCAGCACACAGCAGGCGGTCAGCACACAGCAGGCTGCTCAGCACACAGCAGGCGGTCAGCACACAGCAGGCGGTCAGCACACAGCAGGCGGTCAACACACAGCAGGCGGTCAACACACAGCAGGCGGTCAGCACACAGCAGGCGGTCAGCACACAGCAGGCGGTCAACACACAGCAGGCGGTCAACACACAGCAGGCGGTCAGCACACAGCAGGCGGTCAACACACAGCAGGCGGTCAACACACAGCAGGCGGTCAACACACAGCAGGCGGTCAGCACACAGCAGGCGGTCAACACACAGCAGGCTGCTCAGCACACAGCAGGCGGTCAACACACAGCAGGCGGTCAACACACAGCAGTCGGTCAGCACACAGCAGGCGGTCAGCACACAGCAGGCCAGACCTCTGACCTCCATCTGTTTGGCAACTGTCCTTCTATTGGCTATTCCGTTGGTTCATCCGTTCATCCATTTATGAATTAATTTGTTCTTCGATTTATCCTTGATCGTTCATCCATCCAACCATCTTACATTGTTCCTTCCATCCTTTCCGTCCCTTAATCCAACCATTTATTCATGCCTTGTCATCCAACCAGCCCTTCAACTTCCATCAATGTATCCATCCATTAATTCACTCATCCATCTAATTTTCCACCATCCATTCCTTCGTCCACCAATTCATATTTCCATTCAATTCATCTTCCATTTATCATCCATCCATCCATTCACTCATTCATTGAAGACAGCCATAATTCATGCTTGTATGACGTTACATATCACCCACACTGAGGGGATGAGGATGACACCTGTGACCTTATTTCCTGTGTCTACCTGGCGTGGCCTGCGATGAGGTCGAGGTCATCGTAGGAGTGCAGGAAGGTCATGTGATCGTTCTGGACGCAGCGGTCGACCACGTCCATCAGACAGGAAGTAGGGACGCGCTCCACCTCTACCCCGTAACTCTGAGGCGTGGTTCGAGTAGTCAGAAGGGATGAAAGAAACACCTTACTTGGACTGGTGAGGCTGTTTGATTATGTAGTCTGAAACGTAAGTGTTACTATCTGATGTTTCTGAACCTCAACCACCTCTCATTCCTTTGTTGTTGTACTCATATGTGTCAGTCCATTTGTGATGAAGTATGTTTGTGATCACATGCTTCAGTCTGTATGTTTGTGGTCAAATGTTTCTGTTTATGTGTTTCTGTTGGCGTGTTTGTGGTGGTTTATTCCTGGTGGTGTGTTTGTGTTTCTGTTGGTGTGTTTGTGTTGGTGTGTTTGTGGTGGTTTATTCCTGGTGGTCTGTTTGTGTTTCTGTTGGTGTGTTTGTGGTGGTTTATTCCTGGTGGTCTGTTTGTGTTTGTGTTGGTGTGTTTGTGGTGGTTTATTCCTGGTGGTATGTTTGTGTTTGTGGTGGTTTATTCCTGGTGGTCTGTTTGTGTTTCTTCTGTTTCATTGTGGTGGGAGGTGAGCCCACCTGGATGAGGCTGGACCTGGAGAGGGGCGCGCTCTCAGGCATCACCACCTTGCCCTTGGAGCCGTAGTGCTTGGACGCGTACGCAAACGCTTTCCCGTAGTTCCCTGCAGACATGGTAACAAAATGGCCGCCCTTTGGCCTCCTGGCAAACTGATTGGCTACTCCTCTGATCTTAAAAGAGCCTTGGTCAGACATAGAGAGATTATGGAAAAGATTACACCATTCTGTCAAAGTTTGTTAATGTGTAATCCATCATTTTTACATTTTAAATTTTACTCTATTTTAAAACAATTATTGACAACGGCATGGCATGTTTGTCACTTTGTTAACTATTAACTAGCTTCACGTGTTTCACCCAGAGCCATTTAGAGAGATAATGATGTTACATACTCATTATATGAGTGCACTCATACTCATGATATTACATGCACAGAGTATATAACATCATTATGATTAGATATGAGTTATTTCACTAGACACTATTACAATACATTCGAGATATTGTTAATTTATATAACCAATGGTCGATAATATTTTCTTTCGCGATAGTACGTGATTCAATTAAACAGAAATGATTGATAAGCCTATATATTGGCAATATACTAGACTTGCCGACCTGTCTTCTGCATGTTCTCCAGTTTGATGTGGATGTTGCATGGGACGGGAGGCGGAGTGAGGGACGTCTGAGCCCAGGAGATGATGGGGGTCTGGACGACCCCCAGGGGGCTCCCCTTCACCGTCTCCCGGGCCTCCAGCAGCACCTTCAGGGTGACGGAGTCTGCACACACGTCCCCCATCTGGCAAGTCAATCACAAACACACAATCCAATTATCTGTAGAGTAATGCATTTAATGCATTCTTTTTGTTAAGATGCATTTGTGTTCTAACAGTTGATTAACTATCCGCCAAATGCTAACTATTCTGCATCAAATATACGCGACGCTAAATTAGAAGATAAGTTGAAATGCTGACCCGTCCATTTCACCCGTGACACTTGCATAACTGAAGTTCGGAAATGTTATGCCAAGCTTTTAACTGGGGAATAAAACATCTGTTACAATGAAATATATGTTTATCTACCAACCGTGGTATTTATGCTGGTTATTGTTCCTTTTAGTTTTAGTTTTCGACAGCTCCCCGACGCTCACGCAGGACAGTCTCTATTTTTCTGCACACAAGTCGGAACTATGGTGGCGTTTGCTCGTTGTTGGTCGAACACAGTGGAGACTGCACAGCTGTCATGGCAGCCCCCTTGGCAGCGATGCCTGACTCCTGTGTTATACAAGTTTAAATATCAATATTCGAAACATAACATTTAGAATAATGGGTGTCCTTAGACATGTAGTTTGTGCGATGTCCGGGGGCGTTGACAGCTCTGTCGCCGCGTTATTACTGAAGCGAATGGGTAAGATACAACTTCTGAAACATTAATATTTATAATAAATGTTGCAAACATTATGACAACTACAGTATATACGAACACAGATAACGATATAAACATTGTCATGGTCTCTAAGGAAACGGTTGTACGGTTGTCTTTGGTATCTTCAGGTTATAATGTCAGTGGTGTATTCATGAGGAATTGGGACTCTTTGGATGAAAAAGGCGTCTGCACATCAGACCAGGACTGTGAGGACGCCCATCGATCGTGTCAGGTTCTTGGCATCCCGTTTCATCAGGTCTCCTACATTAAAGAGTACTGGAACGAAGTATTTAGGTACTTGGCACGTAGCCTAATTCTCAGTCACACAAAGTTCTTCTTATTTTTCTATGTTTATTGTGAATATGTGCATCTCATTTGATTCCCAGTAATCTGTTGAACGAATACGAGAAGGGCCGGACCCCAAACCCGGACATACTGTGCAACAAGCACATCAAGTTCAAGCATTTCTGCAATTATGCTCTTAACACTTTGGGTACGTATCAAATGTGTGGGATTTATATGATCTACTCCTATCAGATGAGCTTTTCATACTGAAATTCCACACCATATACTGATTCAATGTTCATGATGATTCATGTAATTGGGATACAGTTTGTGTATTAGCATTGATATTAATAATTATTATTAATAATGGTTGGCATTATTGTTTTTCGTGGAATTTCTACATATTATTATTCATGTAAAGAATAATATTCATAATTATTAATCATATAAGCAAAGTATTAAATGTATGCTTTATTGTGGTGTATTGTTTTTTTAGATGCTGACGCCATGGCAACAGGTCACTACGCCAGGACGTCCCAAGATGACGAGGACGTGTTCCGGCAGAAGAACGTAGCTCCACCCACCAGCCTCTTCAAGGACCGCTTCCAAGTCTGCAACCGTATGTCTCCGCCCGTGACCTCCAACCACATCATGGTGTTGTCATCGTCGCCATTCGATGCACACGACATCATCAGCATTCAACACACTGAAATCCCCAGAGCCTGTCATTCTGCTCACATGATGGCGTAGTCTCCACCCGCCATTCCTCACACATCATCTCCTCTTGTCCTTCTACACACATCATGATGTCATCTCTGCATCTTCTCCACCAGCGGTGAGGTTGCACCAGGGAGCAGACAACTTTAAAGACCAGACCTTCTTCCTCAGCCAGATATCCCAGGATGCACTGCGGCACACCATGTTCCCGCTGGCCGGCCTCACCAAGGACTTTGTGAGAAAGATTGCGGCGGAGGCGGGGCTTCACCACGTGCTCACCAAGAAAGAGGTGACCTCAAACATGCCTGACCGATGCTCAGTCAAATGTAAATTGATAGTTTAGGAATTAATAGATTTGGGATTCTAAAACCAGATAAGGTTTGGATCTTCTGTATTGCTCACATTATAAAAACATTTAAATCGGTGTCCAATAAAAGACAATCCTTCTGTTTTTCCAGAAGAAAGACCAACTACTTAGAATTCATTAGATACATAAGAACATTGAGCACCATAAACACTTGAACTGACTGCTGTGTATTTCCAGAGTATGGGAATCTGCTTTATTGGCGAGAGAAACTTTGAAGACTTCATCTTGGAGGTGAGGAAGTATATATTATATGAATGAATGATACACATGACATTTGTAGGGCATATTGTGAATGATATACAAGACATTATATATCTACATACATACACAGCATCTGGGTCTGTTTGAGTTAACGTGCATGTGGTGCTTCCCCCGGACAGTATCTGGAGCCCAAGCCTGGAAACTTGGTGTCTGTGGAGGACGGGACCATCATGGGCCAACACAGAGGTGTGGTGTGAGTCCAACTCACCTGTCTCACCTTCATACCATCCAAATATCCAAACCAAATATATGTCTGTGTGTGTGTGTGTGTGTGTGTGTGTGTGTGTGTGTGTGTGTGTGTGACTGTGTGACTGTGTGTGTGTGTGTGTGTGTGTCTGTCTGTCTGTCTGTCTGTCTGTCTGTCTGTCTGTGTCTGTGTGACTGTGTGTGTGTGTGTGTGTGTGTGTGTGTGTGTGTGTGTGTGTGTCAGGCTGGTTCACCATGACCCTGGGCCAGAGGGCCAGGATCGGGGGCCAGAAGGATCCCTGGTTTGTTGTGGACAAGGACATCAACACCGGAGACGTGTTTGTGGTGAGAAAGACAAACCCAGTGAATTGTTATTGTTTCTATTCTCTATGTGTGTTATTATATTGCCTTTTTTTGCCAACCAACTCCGAGTCTGGGATCCAACTAATGGAATCAGGGGGTTGGAACAAAAACCCGGCTGGATTTTTCTGTTGCTGGAATTGTTATTTTTGTCAAACACAATGTATGTGAATATTCTCCTCAGGCGCTCCATGATGTCTCACCTGCAGTGCGTGTTTGACCAGAGGTTGTGTCCATGCTGTGACCTGAGCCACGTACGTTCTGTTTCTGCCACAGGGTCCAACCACCAACCACCCGGCTCTATTTCGTGACACGCTACAAACGGAGCGTTTCCATTGGATAGCGGTAGACCCGCCTCCCGTGCTCATCAAAACCCACATGATGGACTGTCACTTCCGCTTCATTCACCAGATGCCTCTCGGTAAAACCCTCTTGTGGTCCCGCCTGCTGGTGACTGGATGAGCCGTGAGCTGCCATGTAACCTTATGGGGCAGTAGTGTCCACTAAGTGTTTGTTTTTGCCACTGTTATTATAAGGCTCTGCTAACAATATGGAAAGCATCCCTACTGAGGAATACAACTTGTTTCTTTAGCTGGCGGCTTCATCCCGTCTGTTTATTGTGTCTTACCAAGTCTTGCTCAAGGACAAGTCCTGCCCTGAAATCTTGCGTTGAGTGACAGGACATTTCCCTATTGTCATGACAGTGTCAACCCCCCCCTCACCCAAATCCTCTAGATGACACTGAGCCACGCGTTCTGTCTGAGACTTCACCTTGTGCAAGACTTGGTTAGTCCCAATAGCGCACAGATGGGTCAAACGGAAGGAAAAAGTTGTGTTACTCTTTGGGGATCCTCTCCATAATGTCATCTCATAATGACAGCCGGAGCCTGTCAGCGGCAGAAGCATCAGTCTGGGTTTCAGTGCAGCCCACGCTCCATTCTGGACCCATTCAAGATGTTGTTGTCCACATTCAGTCCCTTTTTATTCCTGTTGTTCTCCAGCTCCCTGCACTGTGACCCTGAACATGGATGGATCAGTGTGGATCACACTCTCCCAGCCTACCAGAGCAATCACACCTGGACAGGTAAACACACACAGTTTACCATAGCTATAACACCCATCCATATGACCTACAAATATAACCTACAATATAACACAACCTACAATCTAACACACCCTACAATATAACACAACCTACAATATAACACACCCTACAATATACCCTACAATATAACACAACCTACAATATAACCTACAATATAACACACCCTACAATATAACCTACAATATAACACACCCTACAATATAACCTACAATATAACACACCCTACAATATAACCTACAATATAACACAACCTACAATATAACCTACAATATAACACAACCTACACTATAACCTACATTCTAAAACTGTTAGTCCCAATGCTTAATTCTGATTGGCTGATAGGTGTACCCTATGAGACGATAAGGTACACCTGTCCCCATCCAACGCTGCTGCTGACCGCTTCACATATCACTCCGCGCATAGCAACGACGACGACAATAAAGAAACCCGGAACCGGCTTTTTTCTGCTTTGTTATGGAATGGAAAGTTAACTTCGATTTGTTGGGTGGACTAACTATGGACGAGTGGTTAGAACAACAAGAAAGCGACAACATAGAGGAAGAACAGGCACCGCGAAGACATGTCGAAATAAGTGACAATGAACTGCAAGAGCTAGAAAAGTCAAGAAATTAAAAAGGGACCGTGCAACAGACAATGTGGGCTGTGCACACAAATAAAGTGATTGCTTGCAAGCGACAGGTTGTTTCTGCAACCTGGCCGGGAACTACTTCCTTGTATCTGGGAACTACTTTGTTGCGCATCTAGTGAATTATTAGTGAAACGGAAGCGTTTATATTGCTACATGTCTATGATTTTTCATATTGCCGCGTTGGTAACAGTTTTAGAATAGCAATTAGCCACTCGACGGTGTGAATTGTGGAGAAAATATGGAATGCCTGAGAGGCATGATAAGTCCCGAGGCGCTAGCCGAGGGACTTATCACACTCTCACTCTCAGGCATTCCATATTTTCTCCATAATCCACACCCTCTCGTGACTAATTGCTAAAATATAACACAACCTTCAATATAACCTACAATATAACACAATCTACAATATAACCTACAATATAACACAATCTACAATATAACCTACAATATAACACAACCTTCAATATAACCTACAATATAACACAATCTTCAATATAACCTACAATATAACACAACCTACAATATAACTCCCCCTCTAATATTATGCAGTTAAGACCCCAATTTTGCGGCTGATATAATTTGAAACGAGTTTTCATCTCTGCAATTCAGTTGATCTTGCTGAGAGTCAACACAACAGCAGTATGAAACAGCATGGCCTCACTTCTCCATTAGGTTTACAACATGAGCCCACAATGGTCAAGTCACTCGCACTTTGGAAGCATTGTGTTTATGTCCACGCTGATTTAGCTGTGTGGTACTTAATGCCTGGCTTGTTGCTCCACACACTCATTAACACTAGAAACATGCACCTGGCTTTTCTCGCCATCGTGCGATTTCAGGAATAAGTAGTTAACGGACCTCATTGATCGCATTAAAGCGAATGTTGAGTGTACACACACACACTCACACACTCACTCACTCACTCACTCACTCACTCACTCACACACACCCCGGGTCACAGCTCCCCACCCTCTTCATCTGTCCCCTCCTTCCAGTTTGCTGTCCTCTACCGCGGTGGTGAGTGCCTGGGCAGCGGGAAGATCATGCGACTCGGCCCCAGCCAGCACACTCTGCAGCTGGGCAGGGAGCGCATGGCTGCAGCCTCTCTGGATAAGGCCAGGCCAGTTCTTCCAGAACAAGCTAGCTGAGAGAGACCGGGAGCAGCTACGGCTAGCTGCTGGTTACGTTGTGCTTAGGTCAAGTCCTGGGGTATACATACACATCTACATATACATACACATCTACATACACATCTACATATACATACACATCTACATATACATACACATCTACATACACATCTACATATACATACACATCTACATATACATACACATCTACATATACATAACACATCTGTCTTCATCCTGTGGTGAGAGCTCATAGCCAACACGTGCATGACAACAGCCCAGCAGAAAAACTGAAAAACAGGGTTTTTGATAAAAAAAGTCATGAATGGGATGTTGTTCAGAAGTTGATATAAAATCAAGGGTTTTCTTCAACTGAAGGGTTAGTTTTAAACATATAATGACTATTTTATTTCTCTATTCTTACTATTAAAAAGTGTTAGATCTTTTTACATCATTCTTTGAAAAAGTGTATTCTATACTGACAAATAGAAGTAAATAATGTAAATAAAATGGGTCGACTGAACTCTTGTCAATCGTGTTGTTCTTAAAGACCTGAAATGTGCTTTGTTCTCCACAAGGAGGCGATCTTTCACAATTTACCTTCCTGACTGCCGCGTTCGGCAACCGTTTAATCTCCACCGATAACGACCGCAAACACACAAAACACGCACCGCTGTTTGACTCTTCGCAAGCCTTTCTCTTCTAATGGTGTGTTTCTTTAGTAGTACTGGACGCGGTGTCACCTTGATTGCATTTGGAGGGCAAGTCTATAGTTTATATTTTAATACACAATATTTAACGAGCGTTTGGTTGAGATGAAGCGACATGAAGTAACTTTTTTGTATTTATTTATGTATTTTATATATTATATAATAGATATTATATTATATATATTTTACTTATATTTTAATTTGTCTATTCATTTTGCAATTCCCCCCCCCCCCCCCCCAGTGTGTGTGTCCGCGAGTTTGTGTTCGGTAAAAGGAAAAGGGAGACTTGTTATTTTTAGCACAATCCACGGGCCCGCTCGGTGTAGCAGTGGATCGCACGGAGCCTTTGGAGGCCTTTCTGGCCTCGGGCCTGGCCTCCCAGACCTCATGGCAGCCGCCCTCGCCCCAGCAAGAGGGCCCCCGTCCCCTCGGGAGCCCGCCGTCTCTGGAGACGCCCACCTTGCCATCGGCCTGGACGCCACACTCCACTGCGCGGAGGCTGCCTCCCTCCCAGTGGACCCTTGGCTTGCGGACGTTGGTGGTCGACTCCCACAGTTTCAGCCTCAGCGTCTCCCCCACCGGCCCGTCCCGCAGCCTCCTCTCCAGGGAGCACGCCTCCGATGCCTCGCCGGCCTCGCCCTCCCCCGCCAGCTCTGCCAGCACCATAACTAGAGCTCCCCCGCCGGGCTCCAGCCCTGCCTCCCCGTACCGCTCCCCGCTCCTGTCTGGCCGCCGTTCGGCATGGAGCGCCGCGCCGCGGTCGCGGCCGCTGTCCACCTTGTCACGACCCTCGGCCCGCTACAGGCCGTCTTTCTCCTCCCCGTACTCCTCCTTCCACTCCCCGGCCTCCTCCTACAGTTACTCCTCTGCATACGGTAGCCCCTCCTATGCTTCCTCTAGTGTACACAGGTCCTCCCCTTCCTCCTACACCCACTCCTCTAGCTACAGCCCGCTCTACCCAAGGTACTACAGCTCCCATCAACTGATGGGCACCACACACACGCCTTTTCCCTTTGACTACATTTCTGGAAAAATTAGGCAAGACGAGATGGAGAAATAATTATTAGGCAAGATGGAGAAATAATTATTAGGCAAGATGGAGAAATAATTATTAGGCAAGTCGAGATGTAGAAATAATTATTAGGGTCCGCGTCCCTGCCGCCGGCCTCCGGAGAGTCCGTGTCCCCGCCGCCAGCCTCCGGAGGGACCGCCTTCCCGCCACCGGCCTCCGGAAGTTCCGCGTCCCCGCCACCGGCCTCCGGAAGGTTCGCCTACCCGCCGCCGGCCTCCGGAAAGTCCACGTCCCCGCCGCCGGCCTCCGGAAGGTCCGGGCCCCCGCCGCCGGCCTCCGGAAGGTCCGGGCCCCCGCCCCCGGCCTTCCGAGGGTCCGCGTCCCCGACGCCGGCCTCCGGAGGGACCGCCTTCCCGCCGCCGGCCTCCGGAAGGTCCGGGCCCCCGGCCTCCGGAGGGACCGCCTTCCCGCCGCCGGCCTCCAGAAGTTCCGCGCCCCCGCCGCCGGCCTCCAGAAGGTTCGCCTTCCCGCCGCCGGCCTCCGGAAAGTCCACGTCCCCGCCGCTGGCCTCCGGAAGGTCCGGGCCCCCGCCGCCGGCCTCCGGAAGGTCCACGTCCCCGCCGCCGGCCTCCGGTGGGTCCGGGCCCCCGCCCCCGACCTTCGGAGGGTCCGCGTCCCCGCCGCCGGCCTCCGGAGGGTCCGCGTCCCCGCCGCCGGCCTCCGGAGGGTCCGCGTCCCCGCCGCCGGCCTCCGGAAGGTCCGGGCCCCCGCCCCCGGCCTCCGGAAAGTCCGCGTCCCCGCCGCCGGCCTCCGGAAGGTCCGGGCCCCCGGCCCCGGCCTTCGGAGGGTCCGCGTCCCCGCCGCCGGCCTCCGGAGGGACCGCCTTCCCGCCGCCGGCCTCCGGAAGTTCCGCGCCCCCGCCGCCGGCCTCCGGAAGTTCCGCGTCCCCGCCGCCGGCCTCCGGAAAGCCCGGGTCCCCGCCGCCGGCCTCCGGAAGGTCCGGGCCCCCGCCGCCGGCCTCCGGAAGTTCCGCGCCCCCGCCGCCGGCCTCCGGAAGGTCCGGGCCCCCGCCCCCGGCCTTCGGAGGGTCCGCCTACCCGCCGCCGGCCTCCGGAAAGTCCACGTCCCCGCCGCCGGCCTCCGGAAGGACCGCCTTCCCGCCTCCGGAGGGACCGGCCTCCAGAAAGTCTGCGTCCCCGCCGCCGGCCGCCGGAAGGTCCGGGCCCCCGCCCCCGGCCTCCGGAGGGACCGGCCTCCAGAAAGTCTGCGTCCCCGCCGCCGGCCTCCGGAAGGTCTGGGCCCCCGCCCCCGGCCTCCGGAGGGACCGCCTTCCCGCCGCCGGCCTCCGGAAGGTCTGCGTCCTCGCTGCCGGCCTCCGGAAGGTCCGCCTTCCCGCCGCCGGCCTCCGGAGGGACCGCCTTCCCGCCTCCGGAGGGTCCGCGTCCCCGCTGCCGGCCTCCGGAAGGTGCGCGTCCCCGCCTCCGGAAAGCCCGCGTCCCCGCCGCCGGCCTCCGGACGGTCCGGGCCCCCGCCCCCGGAGGGACCGCCTTCCCGCCTCCGGAGGGACCGCCTTCCCACCACCGGCCTCCGGAAGTTCCGCGTCCCCGCCGCTGGCCTCCGGAGGGACCGCCTTCCCGCCGCCGGCCTCCGGAAGGTCCAGGCCCCCGCCCCCGGCCTCCGGAAAGTCCGCGCCCCCACCGCCGGCCTCCGGAAGGTCCGGGCCCCCGCCCCTGGCCTCCGGAGGGTCCGCGTCCCCGCCACCAGCCTCCGGAGGGACCGCCTTCCCGCCGCCGGCCTCCGGAAGTTCCGCGCCCCCGCCGCCATCCTCCGGAAAGTCCGCGCCCCCACCGCCGGCCTCCAGAAGTTCTGCGTCCCCGCCGCCGGCCTCCGGAAGGTCCGGGCCCCCGCCCCCGGCCTCCGGAGGGACCGGCCTCCAGAAAGTCTGCGTCCCCGCCGCCGGCCGCCGGAAGGTCCGGGCCCCCGCCCCCGGCCTCCGGAGGGACCGGCCTCCAGAAAGTCTGCGTCCCCGCCGCCGGCCTCCGGAAGGTCTGGGCCCCCGCCCCCGGCCTCCGGAGGGACCGCCTTCCCGCCGCCGGCCTCCGGAAGGTCTGCGTCCCCGCTGCCGGCCTTCGGAAGGTTCGCCTTCCCGCCGCCGGCCTCTGTAAGGTTCGCCTTCCCGCCGCCGGCCTCCGGAAAGCCCGCGTCCCCGCCGCCGGCCTCCGGAAGGTCCGCCTTCCCGCCGCCGGCCTCCGGAAAGCCCGCGTCCCCGCCCCCCGGCCTCCGGAGGGACCGCCTTCCCGCCGCAGACGATGAGTTCATATAAAGTACTGATAAACCAAATTATTTTATTTTTATTTTGTGTAGTTGTATATTGCAATAATAATGTATGGTTGTCACAAAATCCCACGGCACACCTGGACTTGCCTCACGGCACACCGTTTGGGAACCAATGGTCTAATGAATGTGACGTTACTCCAAGCACAGTGGACTAGTTCACTAACGACATGAAGTCAACAGCATAGAGGTAAAACTAGACAGTATAGGCTACATTGCATTTTTTTTTTTTTTTTGCGCGTCCCCGCCTCCGGAAGGTCCGGGCCCCCGCCCCCGGCCTCCGGAGGGACCGCCGGAGGGACCGCCTTCCCGCCGCCGGCCTCCGGAAAGTCCATGTCCCCGCACATCGGCCTCCGGAAGTTCCGCGTCCCCGCCGCTTGCCTCGGGAGGGACCGCCTTCCCGCCGCCGGCCTCCGGAAGGTCTGCGTCCCCGCTGCCGGCCTCCGGAAGGTTCGCCTTCCCGCCGCTGGCCTCTGTAAGGTTCGCCTTCCCGCCGCCGGCCTCCAGAAAGCCTGCGTCCCCGCCGCCGGCCTCCGGAAGGTCCGCCTTCCCGCCGCCGGCCTCTGGAAAGCCCGCGTCCCCGCCGCCGGCCTCCGGAAGGTCTGGGCCCCCGCCCCCGGCCTCCGGAGGGACCGCCTTCCCGCCGCCGGCCTCCGGAAGGTCTGCGTCCCCGCTGCCGGCCTTCGGAAGGTTCGCCTTCCCGCCGCCGGCCTCTGTAAGGTTCGCCTTCCCGCCGCCGGCCTCCGGAAAGCCCGCGTCCCCGCCGCCGGCCTCCGGAAGGTCCGCCTTCCCGCCGCCGGCCTCCGGAAAGCCCGCGTCCCCGCCCCCCGGCCTCCGGAGGGACCGCCTTCCCGCCGCAGACGATGAGTTCATATAAAGTACTGATAAACTAAATTATTTTATTTTTATTTTGTGTAGTTGTATATTGCAATAATAATGTATGGTTGTCACAAAATCCCACGGCACACCTGGACTTGCCTCACGGCACACCGTTTGGGAACCAATGGTCTAATGAATGTGACGTTACTCCAAGCACAGTGGACTAGTTCACTAACGACATGAAGTCAACAGCATAGGGGTAAAACTAGACAGTATAGGCTACATTGCATTTTTTTTTTTTTTTGCAGTGGCGCTGACAATCCAGCAGCTGCGGTGCACCTCCGGAAGGTGCGCGTCCCCGCCTCCGGAAGGTCCGGGCCCCCGCCCCCGGCCTCCGGAGGGACCGCCTTCCCCCCGCCGGCCTCCGGAGGGACCGCCTTCCCGCCACCGGCCTCCGGAAGGTTCGCCTTCCCGCCGCCGGCCTCCGGAAAGTCCATGTCCCCGCACATCGGCCTCCGGAAGGTCCGCGTCCCCGCCTCCGGAAATTCCGCGTCCCCGCCGCCGGCCTCCGGAAGGTCCGGGCCCCCGCCCCCGGCCTCCGGAGAGACCGCCTTCCCCCCGCCGGCCTCCGGCCTCCGGAGGGACCGGCCGGGGAAACCAATGGTCTAACACCGTTTGGGAACCAATGGTCTAATGAATGTGACGTTACTCCAAGCACAGTGGACTAGTTCACTAACGACATGAAGTCAACAGCATAGGGGTAAAACTAGACAGTATAGGCTACATTGCATTTTTTTTTTTTTTTGCAGTGGCGCTGACAATCCAGCAGCTGCGGTGCACCTCCGGAAGGTGCGCGTCCCCGCCTCCAGAAGGTCCGGGCCCCCGCCCCCGGCCTCCGGAGGGACCGCCTTCCCCCCGCCGGCCTCCGGAGGGACCGCCTTCCCGCCACCGGCCTCCGGAAGGTTCGCCTTCCCGCCGCCGGCCTCCGGAAAGTCCATGTCCCCGCACATTGGCCTCCGGAAAGTCCATGTCCCCGCACATCGGCCTCCGGAAGGTCCGCGTCCCCGCCTCCGGAAATTCCGCGTCCCCGCCGCCGGCCTCCGGAAGGTCCGGGCCCCCGCCCCCAGCCTCCGGAGGGACCGCCTTCCCCCCGCCGGCCTCCGGAGGGACTGCCTTCCCGCCACCGGCCTCCGGAAGGTTCGCCTTCCCGCCGCCGGCCTCCGGAAAGTCCATGTCCCCGCACATCGGCCTCCGGAAGGTCCGCGTCCCCGCCTCCGGAAATTCCGCGTCCCCGCCGCCGGCCTCCGGAAGGTCCGGGCCCCCGCCCCCGGCCTCCGGAAGGACCGCCTTCCCCCCGCCGGCCTCCGGAGGGACCGCCTTCCCCCCGCCGGCCTCCGGAGGGACCGCCTTCCCGCCACCGGCCTCCGGAAGGTTCGCCTTCCCGCCGCCGGCCTCCGGCCCGTCCATGTCCCCGCACATCGGCCGCCGCCGGAAGGTCCGGGCCCCCGGCCTCCGGAGGGACCGGCCTCCAGAAAGTCTGCGTCCCCGCCGCCGGCCTCCGGAAGGTCTGGGCCCCCGCCCCCGGCCTCCGGAGGGACCGCCTTCCCGCCGCCGGCCTCCGGAAGGTCTGCGTCCCCGCTGCCGGCCTTCGGAAGGTTCGCCTTCCCGCCGCCGGCCTCTGTAAGGTTCGCCTGCCCGCCGCCGGCCTCCGGAAAGCCCGCGTCCCCGCCGCCGGCCTCCGGAAGGTCCGCCTTCCCGCCGCCGGCCTCCGGAAAGCCCGCGTCCCCGCCCCCGGCCTCCGGAGGGACCGCCTTCCCGCCTCCGGAGGGTCCGCGACCCCGCCGCCGGCCTCCGGACGGTCCGGGCCCCCGCCCCCGGCCTCCGGAGGGACCGCCTTCCCGCCTCCGGAGGGACCGCCTTCCCGCCTCCGGAGGGACCGCCTTCCCGCCACCGGCCTCCGGAAGTTCCGCGTCCCCGCCGCTTGCCTCCGGAGGGACCGCCTTCCCGCCGCCGGCCTCCGGAAGGTCCGGGCCCCCGCCCCCGGCCTCCGGAGGGTCCGCGTCCCCGCCGCCGGCCTCCGGAAGTTCCGCGCCCCCGCCGCCGGCCTCCGGAAGTTCCGCGTCCCCGCCGCCGGCCTCCGGAAAGCCCGGGTCCCCGCCGCCGGCCTCCGGAAGGTCCGGGCCCCCGCCGCCGGCCTCCGGAAGTTCCGCGCCCCCGCCGCCGGCCTCCGGAAGGTCCGGGCCCCCGCCCCCGGCCTTCGGAGGGTCCGCCTACCCGCCGCCGGCCTCCGGAAAGTCCACGTCCCCGCCGCCGGCCTCCGGAAGGACCGCCTTCCCGCCTCTGGAGGGACCGGCCTCCAGAAAGTCTGCGTCCCCGCCGCCGGCCGCCGGAAGGTCCGGGCCCCCGCCCCCGGCCTCCGGAGGGACCGGCCTCCAGAAAGTCTGCGTCCCCGCCGCCGGCCTCCGGAAGGTCTGGGCCCCCGCCCCCGGCCTCCGGAGGGACCGCCTTCCCGCCGCCGGCCTCCGGAAGGTCTGCGTCCTCGCTGCCGGCCTCCGGAAGGTCCGCCTTCCCGCCGCCGGCCTCCGGAGGGACCGCCTTCCCGCCTCCGGAGGGTCCGCGTCCCCGCTGCCGGCCTCCGGAAGGTGCGCGTCCCCGCCTCCGGAAAGCCCGCGTCCCCGCCGCCGGCCTCCGGACGGTCCGGGCCCCCGCCCCCGGAGGGACCGCCTTCCCGCCTCCGGAGGGACCGCCTTCCCGCCACCGGCCTCCGGAAGTTCCGCGTCCCCGCCGCTGGCCTCCGGAGGAACCGCCTTCCCGCCGCCGGCCTCCGGAAGGTCCAGGCCCCCGCCCCCGGCCTCCGGAAAGTCCGCGCCCCCACCGCCGGCCTCCGGAAGGTCCGGGCCCCCGCCCCTGGCCTCCGGAGGGTCCGCGTCCCCGCCACCAGCCTCCGGAGGGACCGCCTTCCCGCCGCCGGCCTCCGGAAGTTCCGCGCCCCCGCCGCCATCCTCCGGAAAGTCCGCGCCCCCACCGCCGGCCTCCAGAAGTTCTGCGTCCCCGCCGCCGGCCTCCGGAAGGTCCGGGCCCCCGCCCCCGGCCTCCGGAGGGACCGGCCTCCAGAAAGTCTGCGTCCCCGCCGCCGGCCGCCGGAAGGTCCGGGCCCCCGCCCCCGGCCTCCGGAGGGACCGGCCTCCAGAAAGTCTGCGTCCCCGCCGCCGGCCTCCGGAAGGTCTGGGCCCCCGCCCCCGGCCTCCGGAGGGACCGCCTTCCCGCCGCCGGCCTCCGGAAGGTCTGCGTCCCCGCTGCCGGCCTTCGGAAGGTTCGCCTTCCCGCCGCCGGCCTCTGTAAGGTTCGCCTTCCCGCCGCCGGCCTCCGGAAAGCCCGCGTCCCCGCCGCCGGCCTCCGGAAGGTCCGCCTTCCCGCCGCCGGCCTCCGGAAAGCCCGCGTCCCCGCCCCCCGGCCTCCGGAGGGACCGCCTTCCCGCCGCAGACGATGAGTTCATATAAAGTACTGATAAACCAAATTATTTTATTTTTATTTTGTGTAGTTGTATATTGCAATAATAATGTATGGTTGTCACAAAATCCCACGGCACACCTGGACTTGCCTCACGGCACACCGTTTGGGAACCAATGGTCTAATGAATGTGACGTTACTCCAAGCACAGTGGACTAGTTCACTAACGACATGAAGTCAACAGCATAGAGGTAAAACTAGACAGTATAGGCTACATTGCTTTTTTTTTTTTTTTTTGCGCGTCCCCGCCTCCGGAAGGTCCGGGCCCCCGCCCCCGGCCTCCGGAGGGACCGCCGGAGGGACCGCCTTCCCGCCGCCGGCCTCCGGAAAGTCCATGTCCCCGCACATCGGCCTCTGGAAGTTCCGCGTCCCCGCCGCTTGCCTCGGGAGGGACCGCCTTCCCGCCGCCGGCCTCCGGAAGGTCTGCGTCCCCGCTGCCGGCCTCCGGAAGGTTCGCCTTCCCGCCACCGGCCTCTGTAAGGTTCGCCTTCCCGCCGCCGGCCTCCAGAAAGCCTGCGTCCCCGCCGCCGGCCTCCGGAAGGTCCGCCTTCCCGCCGCCGGCCTCTGGAAAGCCCGCGTCCCCGCCGCCGGCCTCCGGAAGGTCTGGGCCCCCGCCCCCGGCCTCCGGAGGGACCGCCTTCCCGCCGCCGGCCTCCGGAAGGTCTGCGTCCCCGCTGCCGGCCTTCGGAAGGTTCGCCTTCCCGCCGCCGGCCTCTGTAAGGTTCGCCTTCCCGCCGCCGGCCTCCGGAAAGCCCGCGTCCCCGCCGCCGGCCTCCGGAAGGTCCGCCTTCCCGCCGCCGGCCTCCGGAAAGCCCGCGTCCCCGCCCCCCGGCCTCCGGAGGGACCGCCTTCCCGCCGCAGACGATGAGTTCATATAAAGTACTGATAAACTAAATTATTTTATTTTTATTTTGTGTAGTTGTATATTGCAATAATAATGTATGGTTGTCACAAAATCCCACGGCACACCTGGACTTGCCTCACGGCACACCGTTTGGGAACCAATGGTCTAATGAATGTGACGTTACTCCAAGCACAGTGGACTAGTTCACTAACGACATGAAGTCAACAGCATAGGGGTAAAACTAGACAGTATAGGCTACATTGCATTTTTTTTTTTTTTTGCAGTGGCGCTGACAATCCAGCAGCTGCGGTGCACCTCCGGAAGGTGCGCGTCCCCGCCTCCGGAAGGTCCGGGCCCCCGCCCCCGGCCTCCGGAGGGACCGCCTTCCCCCCGCCGGCCTCCGGAGGGACCGCCTTCCCGCCACCGGCCTCCGGAAGGTTCGCCTTCCCGCCGCCGGCCTCCGGAAAGTCCATGTCCCCGCACATCGGCCTCCGGAAGGTCCGCGTCCCCGCCTCCGGAAATTCCGCGTCCCCGCCGCCGGCCTCCGGAAGGTCCGGGCCCCCGCCCCCGGCCTCCGGAGAGACCGCCTTCCCCCCGCCGGCCTCCGGAGGGATCGCCTTCCCGCCACCGGCCTCCGGAAGGTTCGCCTTCCCGCCGCCGGCCTCCGGAAAGTCCATGTCCCCGCACATCGGCCTCCGGAAGGTCCGCGTCCCCGCCTCCGGAAATTCCGCGTCCCCGCCGCCGGCCTCCGGAAGGTCCGGGCCCCCGCCCCCGGCCTCCGGAGGGACCGGCCTCCAGAAAGTCTGCGTCCCCGCCGCCGGCCGCCGGAAGGTCCGGGCCCCCGCCCCCGGCCTCCGGAGGGACCGGCCGGGGAAACCAATGGTCTAACACCGTTTGGGAACCAATGGTCTAATGAATGTGACGTTACTCCAAGCACAGTGGACTAGTTCACTAACGACATGAAGTCAACAGCATAGGGGTAAAACTAGACAGTATAGGCTACATTGCATTTTTTTTTTTTTTTGCAGTGGCGCTGACAATCCAGCAGCTGCGGTGCACCTCCGGAAGGTGCGCGTCCCCGCCTCCGGAAGGTCCGGGCCCCCGCCCCCGGCCTCCGGAGGGACCGCCTTCCCCCCGCCGGCCTCCGGAGGGACCGCCTTCCCGCCACCGGCCTCCGGAAGGTTCGCCTTCCCGCCGCCGGCCTCCGGAAAGTCCATGTCCCCGCACATCGGCCTCCGGAAGGTCCGCGTCCCCGCCTCCGGAAATTCCGCGTCCCCGCCGCCGGCCTCCGGAAGGTCCGGGCCCCCGCCCCCAGCCTCCGGAGGGACCGCCTTCCCCCCGCCGGCCTCCGGAGGGACTGCCTTCCCGCCACCGGCCTCCGGAAGGTTCGCCTTCCCGCCGCCGGCCTCCGGAAAGTCCATGTCCCCGCACATCGGCCTCCGGAAGGTCCGCGTCCCCGCCTCCGGAAATTCCGCGTCCCCGCCGCCGGCCTCCGGAAGGTCCGGGCCCCCGCCCCCGGCCTCCGGAAGGACCGCCTTCCCCCCGCCGGCCTCCGGAGGGACCGCCTTCCCCCCGCCGGCCTCCGGAGGGACCGCCTTCCCGCCACCGGCCTCCGGAAGGTTCGCCTTCCCGCCGCCGGCCTCCGGCCCGTCCATGTCCCCGCACATCGGCCGCCGCCGGAAGGTCCGGGCCCCCGGCCTCCGGAGGGACCGGCCTCCAGAAAGTCTGCGTCCCCGCCGCCGGCCTCCGGAAGGTCTGGGCCCCCGCCCCCGGCCTCCGGAGGGACCGCCTTCCCGCCGCCGGCCTCCGGAAGGTCTGCGTCCCCGCTGCCGGCCTTCGGAAGGTTCGCCTTCCCGCCGCCGGCCTCTGTAAGGTTCGCCTGCCCGCCGCCGGCCTCCGGAAAGCCCGCGTCCCCGCCGCCGGCCTCCGGAAGGTCCGCCTTCCCGCCGCCGGCCTCCGGAAAGCCCGCGTCCCCGCCCCCGGCCTCCGGAGGGACCGCCTTCCCGCCTCCGGAGGGTCCGCGTCCCCGCCGCCGGCCTCCGGACGGTCCGGGCCCCCGCCCCCGGCCTCCGGAGGGACCGCCTTCCCGCCTCCGGAGGGACCGCCTTCCCGCCTCCGGAGGGACCGCCTTCCCGCCACCGGCCTCCGGAAGTTCCGCGTCCCCGCCGCTTGCCTCCGGAGGGACCGCCTTCCCGCCGCCGGCCTCCGGAAGGTCCGGGCCCCCGCCCCCGGCCTCTGGAGGGTCCGCGTCCCCGCCACCGGCCTCCGGAGGGACCGCCTTCCCGCCGCCGGCCTCCGGAAGTTCCGCGCCCCCGCCGCCATCCTCCGGAAAGTCTGCGTCCCCGCCGCCGGCCTCCGGAAGGTCTGGGCCCCCGCCCCCGGCCTCCGGAGGGACCGCCTTCCCGCCGCCGGCCTCCGGAAGGTCTGCGTCCCCGCTGCCGGCCTCCGGAAGGTCCGCCTTCCCGCCTCCGGAGGGACCGCCTTCCCGCCACCGGCCTCCGGAAGTTCCGCGTCCCCGCCGCTTGCCTCCGGAGGGACCGCCTTCCCGCCGCCGGCCTCCGGAAGGTCTGCGTCCCCGCTGCCGGCCTCCGGAAGGTTCGCCTTCCCGCCGCCGGCCTCTGTAAGGTTCGCCTTCCCGCCGCCGGCCTCCGGAAAGCCCGCGTCCCCGCCGCCGGCCTCCGGAAGGTCCGCCTTCCCGCCGCCGGCCTCTGGAAAGCCCGCGTCCCCGACCCCGGCCTCCGGAGGGACCGCCTTCCCGCCTCCGGAGGGTCCACGTCCCCGCCGCCGGCCTCCGGACGGTCCGGGCCCCCGCCCCCGGCCTCCGGAGGGACCGCCTTCCCGCCTCCGGAGGGACCGCCTTCCC
The DNA here is from genome assembly GCA_036785325.1 of Urophycis tenuis. NCBI lineage: Eukaryota > Metazoa > Chordata > Actinopteri > Gadiformes > Phycidae > Urophycis > Urophycis tenuis. Next base: position 750,420 of record JAXIVH010000043.1, read on the forward strand.
GCCACCGGCCTCCGGAAGTTCCGCGTCCCCGCCGCTGGCCTCCAAACAGCATAGGGGTAAACACCATAGGGGTAAAACTAGACAGTACATTGCATTTTTTTTTTTTTTTTTGCAGTGGCGCTGACAATTCAGCAGCTGCGGTGCGCCGCTGCTGAATGCATGTAGGGGAAACACTGGCCTACTAGATCCACCACACCAGATTATTTAACAATGGAAAGGGCGCGCGCAAGGAAAAGGCCACGCAATTGACTTTCAGTTACAGCGGTTTAAATTTCCGCCCGCATTTAATTTTTCACCATCAATATATTTTTTTTACTCAGTAACGCGAGGGGTTTCAAATGTAGCAAAGTAAAAGTACTTGGGTCAAAATGTACTTGAGTAAAAGTAAAAATTACCTATTTCAAAAACTACTCAGAAAATTACAAATTACTCATAAAAAGTACTCAATTACAGTAACGTGAGTAAATGTAATTCGTTACTTTCCACCGCTGATATACATATATATATACTTTTATATACACTTTTGCGTTCATTTCTGTAAATGTTTTTTAACTCGCTAGTAATCCGTATGTAATGACCAGAATGGGCATTCTGGACCCTCTGTGGCAATGAATTGCATTTCGAGACGTAAACCCAACGCAATCCCTCCGCAGAAGTATCACGGGCTCATGACGGCGTCCGAGCAACGGCGTGGCCATTGCGTGATCACGATGCAATCCCTACGCTGAAGCATAAACCAGCCTTTAGGGTGCCATCAAAGATCTTCCCCAGGCTCTTCACTGGCTCCTCTGAGACTGATGGAATCTGGACACCTCCCAGCGAGAACCAGAACTTGTCTGTGACCTTCCCCTTCTTCACCACCAGGGAACGGGACTTAGCAGGCTTAAAGCCCATACGCGCCCAGTTAATGAGCTGCTCAAGGCCTTGGAGAACCCACCTACAGCCTGGAACTGATGTTGTGGTAACTGTCAGGTCATCCATAAACGCTCTGATGGGAGGCTGCCGCACACCTGACTTGGTGAGGTGACTTGGTGACGTGGTCCTCTGCACTCCACCTCTGCTGACTTAACGAGCGTGCTCATGGCCAAGGCATGTTCATGGCCAAGGTTTTTTCTTTAATAACCTCATTTGTCATTCTCATTCCGTATGTGAGTTTGCATTGTTTTTAGTATGTGTGGGCCATATCACTATTTTTATGGCCTCTTATTTCTTCTACTTCTTTTCTACCCTTCTCCATTTATTGTTTTGTTTTAAAAACAATAAATTGAATGCACTACTATTGTGGCAGCTACTGCAATCTCGTCATGTCCTGGATGTGATGACAATAAACACTTCTTGAATCTTGAATCTTAAATGGGATGTTGTTCAGAAGTTGATATAAAATCAAGGGTTTTCTTCAACTGAAGGGTTAGTTTTAAACATATAATGACTATTTTATTTCTCTATTCTTATTATTAAAAAGTGTTAGATCTTTTTACATCATTCTTTGAAAAAGTGTATTCTATACTGACAAATAGAAGTAAATAATGTAAATAAAATGGGTCGACTGAACTCTTGTCAATCGTGTTGTTCTTAAAGACCTGAAATGTGCTTTGTTGTCCACACAGAGGCGCTCTTTCACAATTTACCTTCCTGACTGCCGCGTTCAGCAACCGTTTAATCTCCACCGATAACGACCGCAAACACACAAAACACGCACCGCTGTTTGACTCTTCGCAAGCCTTTCTCTTCTAATGGTGTGTTTCTTTAGTAGTACTGGACCAGATAAACACGCGGTGTCACCTTGATTGCATTTGGGGGGCAAGTCTATAGTTTATATTTTAATACACAATATTTAACTAAAATGTATAATTTTTCACCAGGCCCTAAAAGTCTGCCAAAAAAAATTGAGTTTTCATATATGTTCAGATAGTGCAAATCAACCTCAAAGATCCCTGAAATAATAATAGGAATAATAATAATAATAATAAACGAATCAATTTCAAAAGGGACCTCGTCCTGTTTCACAGGCTCGGTCCCTAACAAGCGTTTGGTTGAGATGAAGCGACATGAAGTAACGTGATGCTGGTGTTGCTACAATTTATTATTATTTTCTTTTTTGTATTTGTTTATTGAATTGATTTATGTATCTTATATATTATATTATATATATTATATTATATATATTTTACTTATATTTTAATTTGTCTATTCATTTTGCAATTCCCCCCCCCCCCCCCCCCCCCCCCAGTGTGTGTGTCTGCGAGTGTGTGTTCGGTAAAAGGAAAAGGGAGACTTGTTATTTTTAGCACAATCCATGGGCGCACAGAGCCTTTGGAGTCCTTTCTGGCCTCGGGCCTGGTCTCCCAGACCTCACCCGGTGCCTCATGCAAGCCTCCGGAAGGTTTGCCTTCCCGCCGCCGGCCTCCGGAAGGTCCGCGTCCCCGCCGCCGGCCTCCGGAAGTTCCGCGCCCCCGCCTCCGGCCTCCAGAAGGTTCGCCTTCCCGCCTCCGGCCTCCGGAAAGTCCACGTCCCCGCCGCCGGCCTCCGGAAGGTCCGGGCCCCCGCCCCCGGCCTCCGGAGGGACCGCCTTCCCGCCGCCGGCCTCCGTAGGCACCGCCTTCCCGCCACTGGCTTCCGGAAGTTCCGCGTCCCCGCCGCTGGCCTCCGGAGGTTCCGCGCCCCCGCCGCCGGCCTCCGGAAGGTCCGGGCCCCCCGGCGGCGGGAAGGCGCCCCCGGCCTCCGGAGGGACCGCCTTCCCGCCGCCGGCCTCCGGAAGTTCCGCGCCCCCGCCGCCGGCCTCCGGAAGGTTCGCCTTCCCGCCACCGGCCTCCAGAAGTTCCGCGCCCCCACCGCCGGCCTCCGGAAGGTTCGCCTTCCCGCCGCTGGCCTCCGGAGGTTCCGCGCCCCCGCCGCCGGCCTCCGGAAGGTCCGGGCCCCCCGGCGGCGGGAAGGCGCCCCCGGCCTCCGGAAGGTTCGCCTCCCCTCCGCCGGCCTCCGGAAGTTCCGCGTCCCCGCCGCCGGCCTCCGGAAGGTTTGCCTTCCCGCCGCCGGCCTCCGGAAAGTCCGCGTCCCCGCCGCCGGCCTCCGGAAGTTCCGCGCCCCCGCCGCCGGCCTCCAGAAGGTTCGCCTTCCCGCCGCCGGCCTCCGGAAAGTCCACGTCCCCGCCGCCGGCCTCCGGAAGTTCCGCGCCCCCGCCGCCGGCCTCCGGAAGGTTCGCCTTCCCGCCTCCGGCCTCCGGAAGTTCCGCGCCCCCGCCTCCGGCCTCCGGAAGGTTCGCCTTCCCGCCTCCGGCCTCCGGAAAGTCCACGTCCCCGCCGCCGGCCTCCGGAAGGTCCGGGCCCCCGCCCCCGGCCTCCAGAAGGTTCGCCTTCCCGCCGCCGGCCTCCGGAAAGTCCACGTCCCCGCCGCCGGCCTCCGGAAGTTCCGCGCCCCCGCCGCCGGCCTCCGGAAGTTCCGCGCCCCCCGCCTCCGGCCTCCGGAAGGTTCGCCTTCCCGCCTCCGGCCTCCGGAAAGTCCACGTCCCCGCCGCCGGCCTCCGGAAGGTCCGGGCCCCCGCCCCCGGCCTCCGGAGGGACCGCCTTCCCGCCGCCAGCCTCCGTAGGCACCGCCTTCCCGCCACTAGCTTCCGGAAGTTCCGCATCCCCGCCGCTGGCCTCCGGAGGTTCCGCGCCCCCGCCGCCGGCCTCCGGAAGGTCCGGGCCCCCCGGCGGCGGGAAGGCGCCCCCTTCCCGCCGCCGGCCTCCGGAAGGTTCGCCTTCCCGCCGCCGGCCTCCGGAAGGACCGCCTTCCCGCCGCCGGCCTCCGGAAGGTCCGGGCCCCCGCCGGCCTCCGGAAGGTTCGCCTTCCCGCCGCCGGCCTCCGGAAGGTCCGCATCCCCGCCCCCGGCCTCCGGAAGGTCCAGGCCCCCGCCGCCGGCCTCCGGAGGGACCGCCTTCCCGCCGCCGGCCTCCGGAAGGTCCGGGCCCCCGCCGCCGGCCTCCGAAAAGTCTGCGTCCCCGCCGCCAGCCTCCGGAAGGTCCGGGCCCCTGCCGCCGGCCTCCGGAGGGACCGCCTCCCCGCCCCCGGCCTCCGGAGGGTCCGCGTCCCCGCCGCCGGCCTCCGGAGGGACCGCCTTCCCGCCGCCGGCCTCCGGAAGTTCCGGGCCCCCGCCGCCGGCCTCCGGAAGGTTCGCCTTCCCGCCGTCGGCCTCCGGAAGGATCGCCTTCCCGCCGCCGGCCTCCGGAAGGTCCGGGCCCCCGCCCCTAGGTTCGCCTTCCCGCCGCCAGCCTCCGGAAGTTCCGCGTCCCCGCCGCCGGCCTCCGGAGGGACCGCCTTCCCGCCGCCGGACTCCAGAAGGTTTGTCTTCCCGCCGCCGGCCTCCGGAAGTTCCGCGTCCCCGCCGCCGGCCTCCGGAAAGTCCGCCTTCCCGCCGCCGGCCTCCGGAAGTTCCGCGTCCCCGCCCCCGGCCTCCGGAGGGTCCGCGCCCTGCCGCCAGCCTCCATATATATACATATATATATATATATATACATATGAAGCGAATATAAAAGAAAGAACGTAGCCTACGTGTGTATATAGTAGGGTTGCACCGAATCCAGTATTCGGGTTCGGATTCGGCCGAATATTGGGCTTTTTTTAGGGGTTCGGGTTCTGCCGAACCTTGGCATTTTTTTCCACCGAACCCGAATCCTACGCTTTCACTGCGTGCGCCACGCTGGTCGACGTAATTATCTGTTTACAAAAAAGTGGCGCGTTGGAATGCAGTGGCTATAGCTGCGAGAAAGCGAAAATGGAAGAAGTGGACAAAAAAAGTGTCGTTTGGCAGTTCTTTCAGATAAAAGAAGACGATTGAAGTCGAACTACATGTTCAATTTGCAATGGTGGCAATTTTTTCCCAGTGAAAGTTAAATAAAACGAAAAATACACTGATGTTGACATTGTTGACATCAATATTTTTTTTTACTCAGTAACGTGAGGGGTTTCAAATGTAGCTAAGTAAAAGTACTTGGGTCAAAATGTACTTGAGTAAAAGTAAAAATTACCTATTTCAAAAACTACTAAAATAACAAATTACTCATAAAAAGTACTCAATTACAGTAACGTGAGTAAATGTAATTCGTTACTTTCCACCCCTGATATACATATATATATATATATACACTTTTGCGTTCATTTCTGTAAATGTTTTTTAACTCGCTAGTAATCCGTATGTAATGACCAGAATGGTCATTCTGGACCCTCTACCGGTGTGGCAATAAATTGCATTTCGAGACGTAAACCCAACGCAATCCCTCCGCAGAAGTATCACGGGCTCATGACGGCGTCCGACCAACGGCGTGGCCATTGCGTGATCACGATGCAATCCCTACGCTGAAGCATAAACCAGCCTTTAGGGCCATCAAAGATCTTCCCCAGGCTCTTCACTGGCTCCTCTGAGACTGATGGAATCTGGACACCTCCCAGCGAGAACCAGAACTTGTCTGTGACCTTCCCCTTCTTCACCACCAGGGAACGGGACTTAGCAGGCTTAAAGCCCATACGCGCCCAGTTAATGAGCTGCTCAAGGCCTTGGAGAACCCACCTACAGCCTGGAACTGATGTTGTGGTAACTGTCAGGTCATCCATAAACGCTCTGATGGGAGGCTGCCGCACACCTGACTTGGTGAGGTGACTTGGTGACGTGGTCCTCTGCACTCCACCTCTGCTGACTTAACGAGCGTGCTCATGGCCAAGGCATGTTCATGGCCAAGGTTTTTTCTTTAATAACCTCTTTGTCATTCTCATTCCGTATGTGTGTTTGCATTGTTTTTAGTATGTGTGGGCCATATCACTATTTTTATGGCCTCTTATCTTTTCTACCCTTCTCCATTTATTGTTTTGTTTTAAAAACAATACATTGAATGCACTACTATTGTGGCAGCTACTGCAATCTCGTCATGTCCTGGATCTGATGACAATAAACACTTCTTGAATCTTGAATGGGATGTTGTTCAGAAGTTGATATAAAATCAAGGGTTTTCTTCAACTGAAGGGTTAGTTTTAAACATATAATGACTATTTTATTTCTCTATTCTTATTATTGAAAAGTGTTTCTTTTCACATCATTCTTTGAAAGTGTATTCTATACTGACAAATAGAAGTAAATAATGTAAATAAAATGGGTCGACTGAACTCTTGTCAATCGTGTTGTTCTTAAAGACCTGAAATGTGCTTTGTTGTCCACACGGAGGCGCTCTTTCACAATTTACCTTCCTGACTGCCGCGTTCAGCAACCGTTTAATCTCCACCGATAACGACCGCAAACACACAAAACACGCACCGCTGTTTGACTCTTCGCAAGCCTTTCTCTTCTAATGGTGTGTTTCTTTAGTAGTACTGGACCAGATAAACACGCGGTGTCACCTTGATTGCATTTGGAGGGCAAGTCTATAGTTTATATTTTAATACACAATATTTAACGAGCGTTTGGTTGAGATGAAGCGACATGAAGTAACGTGATGCTGGTGTTGCAACAATTTATTATTATTTTCTTTTTTGTATTTGTTTATTGAATTGATTTATGTATTTTATATATTATATTATATATATTATATTATATATATTTTACTTATATTTTAATTTGTCTATTCATTTTGCAATTTCCCAATCTCCAACCCCCCCCCCCCTTCCCCCCATCGAATAAAGTAGACTTTCCAGCTAAATGACCAACAACTAGGCCTAATTATATGAGCTTTGTATGTGCACTTCTACAATAGTTCACACAAAAGTACTGACTTGTGGATATTGTAAGTTATAATCCTACCAGAAAAATAAGTAGGTGTAAAAGTCCCAACTGATACAAAACAGATTCAGTGAAGAGATATTCATCCCAAAGTGCTCAAAGTGAGACTTTAAGATCCAACGACACGTAGCAGCAGCAACAACAAAAAGCACAATAGTTGATTTGCAAACTGTGGCTTCATTGTAATGACAAAGCGAGGGTTCGAGTCCTCCGACGTTTCCCCATCAGCATGAGAACACAGCGGTGGTGAAAGTGTCCCAGAGGGGAGCGGAGAAGAGCCCAGCAGGTTTATGGTAATCAGCTCCTGGAGGAGGAGGAGGAGGAGGAGGAGAGACACGGAGCCATTTTGTAGTCATTTAAAAAGTTCCCGTCAGAATACGCGGCCGCGCTCCAGTCCGCGGACCACCATGGACCTTAAGTGCCTTTTCCTTGTTCCACTTTAAAACTCGACCATCACCATGAGGAACAAAAGCAAGACGCGGTGTTGGGAGAAGAAGAGTTAAAGGTGGTGTTAGTTGTGCGGGGTGTTGTTCTATGAAGAGTGAGTGTGTGTGTGAACCATGGAGGTACTACCTGTGTGTTGGCTCTGGGTGTGTGTTCTCCTCAACGCGCCGCCGCTGCTGGGCTGTCTGGAGCTGCACCTCCCCGAGAGCCTGCAGCCCGGAGCCGTCCTGGCCAACATCTCGCTCGGTCCCGGCTGGACCTATACAATGGACCGGACTTTATCTCACAACTTTTTAAAAGTGGACTCACAGACAGGGATCATCCAATTGTCCCGGAAAGCGGAATGTGCGCGTACGTTACGGGGTCCGCTGAGCGTTTATTTCAGGACAACGTCGCATTCGTCAGGAGACGTTATTCTGACACACTTCAACGTGTTTGTCCACGGCCAGGACTGTTTCATCAAATACAAGAGAAAGACCCACCCGGAGAAGCCCGACATCCACATTGCTCGACTCCTGACCCTCGGAGCCCCCTCCTGCTTACCCGCAGGTGAAGTACTCATGAATGTCACCCAACTGTTGCCCACCTTTACGCGAAACGTCGCCTTAAAGGACACCGTGTGTACCGGCAGAGGGATGAGCGCGGTTCTCTTGCAAGGAAACTTATTGTTGGTCAATGACTTCTGCAACGCACCCGGCGGACGGAGCGAGGCGACGCTGCGGTGCTCGGCGCAGAGCGGGCCAGGCGGCAGGGCGTCCGTGCGCGTGGCCGTGCGGGTCGTGGCCGCGCCAGTGGACGAGCATGGCTTTTTATCTGAATCCGATCTGGAGATGTACAATGAACAACAACAGTATCACAGAAGGAAAAGGAGCGTCAACAACCCCCCTCAGTTCAAAATGCCCAACTACCAGGTGTCCATGGCGGAGAACCAGGACGCGGGGACGCACGTCATCACCCCCAAAGCCACCGACCCCGATGAAGGTGACGCGGGGAGGCTGGAGTTTGTGATGGAGTCCATGTTTGACAGTCGCTCCAATGACTTGTTCACCATCGACCCGCAGACCGGCAGCATAACCACCCTCCACCCGCTGGACAGGGAGGTAAAACACACCCATGTGTTCAAAGTCACGGTGATGGACCACGGCAGCCCTAAGAGGTCGGCCACCACGTACATCACCATCACCGTGAGCGACACCAACGACCACAGCCCCGTGTTCGAGCAGACGGAGTACCGGGACCGCATCCGGGAGAACGTGGAGGTGGGCTTCGAGGTGATGACCATCCGGGCCACGGATGGCGACGCGGCCGCCAACGCCAACATGATCTACAGGATCCTCAACGCCGACGGCGCCAACTCGGTGTTTGAGATCGACCCGCGCAACGGCCTGGTGCGGATCCGCGAGCGGCCCGACCGGGAGACCCGGGACCAGTACCAGCTCATCGTGGAGGCCAACGACCAGGGCCGGGACCCGGGCCCACGCAGCGCCACGGCCACCGTGCACATCACGGTGGAGGACGAGAACGACAACTATCCGCAGTTCAAGGAGAAGCGCTATGTGGTGCAGGTGCCCGAGGACGTGGCGGTGAACACCAAGGTGATCCGCGTGGAGGCCACGGACCGTGACCAGGGCAACAACGCCAAGGTGCACTACAGCATCATCAGCGGCAACATCAAGGGGCAGTTCTACATCCACTCCCCGACCGGGGTGATCGACATCATCAACCCGCTGGACTACGAGATGATCCGGGAGTACAACCTGCGCATCAAGGCGCAGGACGGCGGCCGGCCGCCGCTGATCAACGGCACGGGGATGGTGGTGGTGCAGGTGGTGGACGTCAACGACAACGCGCCCATGTTCGTCAGCACGCCCTTCCAGGCCACCGTCCTGGAGAACGTGGCGGTGGGGTACTCGGTCATCCACATCCAGGCCATCGACGCGGACTCGGGGGAGAACGCCCGCCTGGAGTACCGCCTCGCGGACACGCCGCCGGGCTTCCCGCTCACCATCAACAACAGCACGGGCTGGATCACGGCGAGCGGCGAGCTGGACCGGGAGTCGGTGGAGTTCTACAAGTTCCGCGTGGAGGCCCGGGACCACGGCGTGCCGCCCATGTCGTCCACGGCCAGCGTGAGCATCACGGTGCTGGACGTCAACGACAACGTGCCCACCTTCACGGAGAAGTTGTACGAGCTGAAGATCAACGAGGACGCCGTGGTGGGCACCAGCGTGCTGACGCTGACGGCGGTGGACCGCGACGTCAACAGCGTGGTCACCTACCAGATCTCCAGCGGGAACACACGCAACCGCTTCGCCATCACCAGCCAGAGCGGCGGCGGCCTGGTCACCCTGGCGCTGCCGCTGGACTACAAGCAGGAGCGGCAGTACGTGCTCACGGTCACGGCGTCCGACGGCACGCGCGCCGACATGGCGCAGGTGTTCATCAACGTGACGGACGCCAACACGCACCGGCCCGTCTTCCAGAGCGCCAACTACCAGGTGACGCTGAGCGAGGACCGGCCCGTGGGCTCCACCGTGGTGGTGATCAGCGCCACGGATGAGGACACGGGCGAGAACGCCCGCATCACCTACGTCATGGAGGACAACGTGCCCCAGTTCAAGATCCACCCGGACACGGGCGCCATCACCACCCAGATGGAGGTGGACTACGAGGACCAGGCGTCCTACACGCTGGCCATCATCGCCCGGGACAACGGCATCCCGCAGAAGCTGGACACCACGTACGTGGAGATCATCGTGCTGGACGCCAACGACAACGCCCCGCTGTTCGTCCACTCCTCGTACCAGGGCTTTGTGGACGAGGACGCCCCCGTGTACACCAGCGTCCTGCAGATCTCCGCCTCGGACAAAGACGCCGGCTCCAACGGGCGTCTGAGCTACACGTTCGCTGGCGGCGATGACGGCGACGGGGACTTCTACATCGAGCCGTACTCCGGCATCATCCGTTCCGCCCGCAAACTGGACCGCGAGAACGTGCCGGTGTACAACCTCAAGGCCTTCGCCGAGGACAAGGGCGTCCCGCCCCTGAAGGCGTCCGTCTCCATCCACGTGGTGCTGCTGGACGTCAACGACAACGCCCCGGTGTTCGACCGGGACGAGCTGTTCATCAAGGTGCTGGAGAACCGGCCGGTGGGCTCGGTGGTGGCGCGCATCAGCGCCACGGACCCCGACGAGGGCACCAACGCCCAGATCATGTACCAGATCGTGGAGGGGAACAGCCCTGAGGTCTTCCAGCTGGACATCTTCAACGGGGACCTCATGGCGCTCACCGACCTGGACTACGAGAGCCGCAGGGAGTACGTGATCGTGGTGCAGGCCACCTCGGCGCCGCTGGTCAGCCGGGCCACGGTGCACGTCCAGCTGGTGGACGTCAACGACAACGTGCCGGTCTTGCAGAACTTCGAGATCATCTTCAACAACTACATCACCAACAAGTCCAACAGCTTCCCGTCGGGGGTCATCGGAGCGGTTCCGGCGCGTGACCCCGACGTGGACGACGAGCTGCTGTTCACGTTTGAGTCCGGGAACGAGCTGAACCTCCTGGTGCTGAACGAGAAAAACGGAGAACTAAGGCTCAGCAAGGATCTGGACAACGACCGGCCGCTGGAGGCCCCCATGACCATCTCCGTCTCAGGTAGGACCACCCACCACACGGCACATGAGGGATGTCATGTTGACTCAGACTGCTGAGACTGGTGTGAGACACATGTATTCAGTCTCAAGGTGTCGTCTCATTATTCGAGATGTAGACAGAAATCAGAGTGTCTTGCGACACTCTGGTGGTCTCACATTGGGCTGATCGAGGAGGATCAGATGGATATTTGTTTGGGAGCCTCTGCTGAGAGGAGTTGTTCTTGGGCTGCTGTGTGTAGAAGCCACCAGGGCAGACCTGCTGTTTGCTGTGAGTTCACCAAGTGTTTGCTCCAGGCTCAGGGAAGGATCCGGTTCTTCTACCTTGGTGCCATGGCTGATGAATGTTTTGTTTGCCATTGGTTGGTCGTGTTAGGCCTGCGCATGTTGCTGACCAGCCTCTCTGCACCACATATGTGTCTTCCACATGTAGCAGAGGTGTTACACACATATATCTACGCATGTCCGCGCAAGCACATGTATACACACAGACACGTACGTAAACATGCATGCAAAGATGCATTCCTTGATACAGTCACGTGCACACTAACCCTAATACTAACCCTAACACACACACACACACCTATGCATTAAGCAGGCAGACACGCTCACACAATGATTTCTGTTTGACACATTCTGCTGGCACCAGTGTAGTTATATCTGACTCCATATGTCTTATACCTGCCTACATATATCTGCAAGACATGTCTAGCAGACTGCTTATAAAACACCCCCCCATCCAGTTCAAAGTGTGCTAGATGTTCTCCTGGTCCTTCTGTATTTGATGCAGAGTGATTCAGCAGGCAGGCCGTGTGTCCGCTGTGAGGAGGAGACTGTGGTCACGCAGAAGGAATGTAGAAAAGATGCCTCTTTACAGCGACCCAGACTTTGTTCTCCGACGTTAAAGATTAGACAGAAACAAACACATTTGTCCATTTACACCCAAACTGTCAGAGAAACGAATGACAACGTACTGACACACACGCACACACACACACACACACACACACACACACACACACACACACACACACACACTGTAAGATAATACTACCAACATTAATCAAAATGTCAGAAAGGGTGAATTAGATATCTAATTCTTGACAGAATAACTTCTCTGTCACAGATTGAATACAATTGGAACATCTATCTCTCTTGTTCCCTCTCTCCCTCTTTCTTTCTCTTTTTCTGCCTACCTCTCTTCCGTCTCGCCATCTCTCCCCTTCTCTCCATCTTTCACACTCATAAGTATTAATATGTAGCCTTTAATGGAGTCTTCTAGTATGTTGACGTTTGCTAAATAATAATTGAATCATATACTCACCATACCTTACAAACGGACTCACTGTTTCTGTTGGCATTAAGGTTTTGGCATTTTATTGATTTGGTATAGACTGAAAGCTCAAGCAGATGTTGATCTATATAAAGTTTTATGGCTTTTATGGCTCTTGTTGGTCGCCATGACAACGCCGGCCCCTAAGGGCCTCTGGGGCCCCCTGGGACACTCCCTGATGTCAAATGTTGGCTAACCATTAGCATTGTCGCGTTGACCTTTCAACCCCGCCAGGCCTGCTTGTGTGAGGAAGTGCCTGGAGCAAGGGTGGGCTAGCTAACGGTATGCTAACGGTATGCTCCCATCAGGCAACAGCAGCATGCTAACAAGCACTGAATGCTGCTTTTACTGTCTGTCTATCTCCTTGTAACAATGCCTAGTATTCATCTCTATTAGTGAACTATAAACTCTCTCTCTCTCTCTCTCTCTCTTTCTCTCTCTCTCTCTCTCTCTCTCACACACACACTTAGTAATTTAGTGGAAAAGATGGGCTGGTATACCTTTGTGTATTCTGTCCGTGTTATCCATCCCATCGTGTAGTGTGTAGTCCCCAGCGTCGACAGCCCTCTTCAGAGTACATTAGGCCTTCAGCCTTATCTGTCAATCACTGAAAACCAACTGACCCTAGTCCATAAGGTCATAAGGTCAACATTACAATTACATGAAAAGCCATTTGCAAGTCTCCACTCTGGTGATATCAAGTTTCACTGGGGAGGATAATCTATTCATCACCTGGGTGGACCCTCCCATTTGTGATGTCATTAACGTCATTTAAATGTCTGGTATTGTCAATCCACATCATACCTTCCTTAAAGACAAAGGTAAAATGAAAGCATTGGGAAGTTTGATGATTGTATCTCTTGTTGTTATCACTGCCGCTGTCGTTGCTGCCCTCCATCCCTTCGTGGGCCTGCACTATGCCATGTCTTCCTCTCCCTTCTCTCTCTCTCTCTCTCTCTCTCTCTCTCTCTCTCTCTCTCTCTCTCTCTCTCTCTCTCTCTCTCTCTCTCTCTCTCTCTCTCTCTCTCTCTCTCTCTCTCTCTCTCTCTCTCTCTCTCTCTCTCTCTCTCTCTCTCTCTCTCTCTCTCTCTCTCTCTCTCTCTCTCCCTCAGCCCACTCGGCCGAGGCAGAAGGCCACCCAGCCTGAGCCTGCTCTGTCCCAGGTGTATGCCTGTTAAAAGGCAGTTTTTCCTTGCCACCGTCACATAAATTGCTTGCTCATGGTGGGAATCTTATTGTTGTCTGTAAATAACATTAAAGAGTTATGGTCTTGACCTGCTCTAAGTCTCTTGAGATAACTTCTGTTATGAATTGGCGCTATATAAATAAAATGTCATTGAATACTGTGTGGGAGACCAACTGACAACTATGTTGATCATTCTTGTGACTGTTGGAGACGTATGGCTGTGGTAGATGTCTGAAGCATGTCGATGTCATGTCGATACTTGTTGTCTCATTACTTCAAAGACGCCTGAATGGAAGTGAGGTTGGAAAAGAGAAAATGGAGTGGATTGTTACTTGACTCTCTGCTTAAAGTTAAGGGAAGTGAAAGCCTGTCTTCATATCAAGTCTCAAGTCTTTAGTCCCCGATGTCTACCTGTTGGTAGAGGTGCCATCCTAGAGGTGCCTCACTCCATCTGGATCTGCTGCTTACGGTGTCTGGTTCACTTTAGGTTGTATTTCATCATATATCTAGCATGAGTTCCAGCATGGGATCCAAGATTGAATCTGGGTTTGATCCTGGCTTGAACCCAGACCTTTCTGGAAAAAGACCATAATGACTCGGGGCTACTGATGTGACCCCCCTTTGGATGAAAGCAACCTTAAAGATAAATAGTTGAATAGTTGCATAGTTTAACACCCAAATGATTTAAAGTTGTGTGTGTGTGTGTGTGTGTGTGTGTGTGTGTGTGTGCGCCTGTCTGTCTGTCTGTCTGTGTATCCGATGCTGTGTGTTTCTGTGTGCATTCTCTCTCTCATTGTAACATGATGCCTTCTTATCAAAATGGTCCACAACTCTCAACAAGCCTCTTTTCATTACACAAACACACTCCACTAGCATATAAATAGAAAGCTGTGATGGAAGAATCACAAGTTGGAGGGAATTGGACTAAAGCCTTTCTCTTTCACTGGCTTACTGGCCCAGTGTCTTCAAAACATGGAAATAATTGATAAGCCACAGGTTTCATTCAGCTGGAGTTTGCAGTGGAACCGAATCCTGATAGTGTTTATGTACGTCACTGACTCAACACTGAGATGGGAAGGAATATATTTAGTATTCACTCATTTTGAGCGGGAGATATATCTTAATGCATGCTGGCACACACACACACACACACACAGACCCTCCCTCTTTCCCACTCTTTTGTGCTCGTTGGTGTATAACGTTTCAACATAATCACATTTCCACGGTATCCCAGGGGGCTTTGCTGTGTGTTGGGCCAATCCGACGCAGACTAAATGCGTTTTGTGGACGCGCTGTAAACGCCAGCTACTTTTGATAACATAACACCAGGCGCTACGGGGCGTTAGTTTACGTGCCTCAAACGTTTGCTTTAGTTTAACACAGCGAGTGTGTTGTTGTGATGCTTGAGATTAGGCTGAAATGAGCCGTGAAATGCAAGAGAGAGGGAGGGGCGGGAGAGTGAGAGGGAGAGAAGGAAAGAGAGAGACAAGGGAGGCAGAGAGAGGGAGAGAGACTGAGGGAGAGAGGGGGAGAGAGAGGTTATGGACAGCTTACAAGCTGCTCTCCCTCTTCTGCCCCTGCCGTTCTCCTCTCTTATCTTCCTGTGTCGTGCGTCATTGTCCCAGGAAGGGAAACGTGATTTAGTCACAGGTGTGGACATGACCTTCCACACACACACACACTAAACACAGCCTCGGTGTGTGGACAGATGAATCTCCAGATCAAAGTTGGGGCTGGGCTGCTCTCGGGTCAGAATAGGAGTGAGAAATGATGACCTCTGACCTTAACTGACAGATGAGGCCTAGAGGTGTGTGTGTGTGTTTCTGTTTCTGTTTCTGTTTGTTGAAGCTGCTACTCTGTTGTAAAGACTGATCTGATCTGGTCTGGACAGACAGACAGATTCACTTTTTGATGCCCCAGGGGGAAATGACTTTGCCACCACACAAGAGCGGAACAAACCACCACGGCATCTAGGAACAGTGCAGCGGGTTCCAGCCGGTCGTTAGACTTCCTGACAGCAGGTACTAAACACCTCAGTGGAGCAGGGCAGCACTCGTCCACCCGACACACTTGTACAGTCTATAAAACACTACGACAGGGCAGACCTCCACAGTGCAGCACAGTGGGCAGATCCCCTGATCTTGGTGTCTGTTTCCTGGGTTTTGTCTGGTCTGGCGGGGTCTTGTCGAGCTGGGTCTGATCTGTGTCTGGGTCGTGTGGGTCTGGGTCTTGACTGGCTTTGGGTCTGGTCAGGGCCTTGATATGTTCTGGGCCTCTTCTCTGGTCTGGGTGGCTGACTGGGGTGGGTACAATACTGGGGTCTGTCTGTCCTGTCCTGTTAACCACATTTCTGTCTGTCTGGTCAGTGGACGTTCCCAGATGGTCCGCGCAGTAAGTGATATCAGCAGACCCATTCATTCCTCTGCTATCACACGCACACACACACACACACACACACACACACACACACACACACACACACACAGTGTGTGCCTGCATACGGACGGTCAGCCCCCATGTGTTGAACTGTGATATAAAAGTGTTTTATATCACATTCATTCAACATTCACATTCACTCTAATTCATTCAACAGATGATATGTTCTGTAGCGTGAAGTCCAGTTAGCTCTCCTCATAAGACTAATTAATCATTATCTTTAGTCTGTCAATAAATTCAGTAATTCACCGCCATGCCCCTCTGTCTGAGTGGCTCTTGATCTTTCTGTGTGTGTGTGTGTGTGTGTGTGTGTGTGTGTGTGTGTGTGTGTCAATAGCCAGGTTGTCTCTGTCCTACATGCTGCAGGACAGAGATAACTTCACTCAAACTCCAGTGGATGAGAAGGAGGAGTATTACTATCACTGCACACACACACACCTGTCTCTCTCTCTCTCTCTCTCTCTCTCTCAGACAATACTTTCCTTTGTTGCTCTGCCTCTCTCATGACCAGTGTCACTTTACCATGAGTTAAGACGAACAGCTGTGAACATGTGTCCTGTGTCCATGGCGGTGCTGACATGCATGTTGTTGAAGATGAGACGGAAGGAGAACAGAATACATTAAAACCCTGAAAACCTGTTTTCCCATCAGTCAAACGATCGGGTGACTAAGAGAGGGAGAACAATGATAATCGAGTTCAAATGAAGCAGCATAAGGGGGTGTTCACACCAAGCGTCTTTTTGTATAGGGAAAAGTTGAGCCGAGCGTTTTTTCTGTCTTTTTGCAGCGTTTCTTCAAAAAAGCGCCGAGAGCGTTTTTTAATTTTTTTTTTATCGCTTAGCAACTCATTACTCATTACATTACTAGTAGCCTGCTAGTAGCTACATCAGAGACGGTTGAGGATCTTTGGCTACATCGTCGCCTGTTTGACCTGTCATATAGTTCAACATGTTCAGTTATTAATACGATCAGTCGCTCCACTGGCACTTTCATGTGGGATTTGTCCGTCATTGTTTCTTGTTTTGACAGCTGCTGGAAGACGAGTTTCCTTGGTGACGATAAGTGTCAATGTTCTGCTTGTGATTGGTCAGTTGTCAAAAAAACGCCTGACGTCGGCCGCTTTTTTCCTGAAAGTTGAAGTTTCTTCAACCTTTTTTTTTTGTGAACACACCCTAAGACATATTTCACAATTCAGTCATGTATCAGAGACTCTGCATGTCCTTAAAGAGATATTCCGCCATTTTTGGAAATAAGCTAATTTTCCACCTTTCCTCGCGCAAAACAATCGATCTTTACCCTTTTCCCGTTCATCCAGCCGTTCTGTGAGTCTGGCGGTACAACTTTTAGCTGTAGCTTAGCATAGATCATTGAATCGGATTAGACCATTCGCATCTCTCCCGCTTAGAAGTGACTACGATTTCCGGAATTTTCCCATTTAAAACTTGTCTCTTCTCAAGTTTGAAAATGCAATAAGACCGACGGAAAATGAAACGTGGCGATTTTCTAGGCTGATTTTACCCGGAACTATACTCTCATTCTGGCGTAATAATCAAGGAAAGTTGCAAAGGTACCATGGGCGCAGTGATATGACACAGCGCCTCAATAGTCCCTGTAGGCTTCTTCCGGCAATACAACCAACGTGATTACCTGCTATTACCGGTTGTATACCGGGACTATACTTTGAGGCGCGTCATGCCAATGGTCTAATCCGATTCAATGATCTATGCTAAGCTACAGCTAAAAGTTGTACCGCCAGACTCACAGAACGGCTGGATGAACGGGAAAAGGGTAAAGATCGATTGTTTTGCTCGAGGGAAGGTGGAAAATGAGCTTATTTCCAAAAATGGCGGAATATCCCTTTAAGGTGCAGGTAGGGTAAAGGGAGCATTTAGCAGAGGCTTTTTGTCCAAAGCACTTACAATCAGTACATTTGTAGAGTTCGGCATGTGGACAGTCGGAGGAGGGGGGATCAAGGGGATCAAACCGCCGACCCTACGGTCCTCCCGCTCTACCCACTGAGCTACTGCCAACCCCCAGGTAGGGGTCAGGGCGTCTTGGGCTCAGATGACTGCAGGTGTGGTCGGATGTTGGAGATTGAACCCAGAACCTTTCGGCTAGACAGGACCTTTAGTGTATTAAGAGGTGTATGTTGTGTGTCATACAAAAGTAAAATGCACACTGTACACAACAAAGCGAACACTGTCATTAAAAGTCATTACATAAAATACATTACGTCAAATATTACTTCAGATAATGACACATGTAAAGTCTATTCTGTTAAGGCGGTCATGTGGCTGTAATCCTGCACACTCTGGGAGAAGTTGGACTGTAGAATGCTGATTTCATAGTGCTTTGTGTTCTCAGAGATGTCAATCAGACTTAGCCTTAGCCTGCTAGCCCCGAGGAACATTCAGTGACAGGTGTACTGTCAGCTGTAGCTAATAGCTTATATAGCCGATAGCTGCTCTTGCTAATAGCATCTGCGTCCGTGAGTTTATTTAGTCAGCAGCATCTACAATCAATTGTCTCTACTACTAACAGTCTCTGTAGTTATTTGCTTGGACAGCGAGTAGGCCTAGTTTCTGCTGTTAAAAGCTTTGACTAGCTTCTATTGTGAGATGTTGCATCCATGGCTAATTTTCAACTGCTAGTAGCTTCTACTGCTAGTAGATTCTGCCACTTGCTCATACTTTCTGCAGTGAAATTAGCTTGTAGCTTGTAGCTTCTACAGCTAAAATCTACTGTGGGGAAGGTGTTGCATCAAGCATCTCTCCCTGCTGGTCTCTCTGGCTGAATTACTGCATGTCATGCTGCTCTCCAAAATTATCTCTCAGAATTCACTTTGATTACTTAAGTGTTGAGTGCCCGTTTGTCACACACACACACACACACACACATCTCCTGGGTGTCCTCTTACGGCGTCTTACGTTGGTTGTCAAGACAACTCATGTTCCGCACTGACAGCTCCGAAAGGCTGCTGTACCCCCCCCCACACACACACACACAGTTGGTTCACACTTGTTGACATGCACACATAGATACAACCATACTCAGATGCTGTACATGCTCAACACACACACTTCTCCATTACTTCTCTCCTGCCTCTCACGTGTGTTGGTCTTGGTTGTGCAGAGCCCCGGTGCATGGTGGGTAGTGCTATTCAGATCCCCAGTGCATTGTGGGAGGTCCTGTGCAGCGCTCCAGTGCATCATGGGTAGTGTTGAGCAGACTAAGACACGTTGATTGACACTGTTTCAATTCTATCCTTCCCTCTGGGCCTGCACTTTCAACTGCAGAGAGGGAGAGTGACATACAGAGAGACAGAGTGTGAGAGAGTGTGAGTGAGTGAGCGTCAGACCGATAAAGTAAGAGGGACATAGAGACACTTGGAACAAGAGAGAGACACAGAACGTCAACTAGCGCGTCAGCTAGACCAACTGACAGGGCAGAAGAAGATATTGGGAAGGAGATTTGGAGCGGGAGATCATAGTTGTATTGGGCTTTTGTCCCATCAAACCAGTTAAGTGTCAGGTCCAGACTGTCCTGGATCACAACTTTATCTTCGCTGTGATCTGATATCCTATACCACAGGTGGGATATCACAAACATCCTGAGATGACAACTAAGACACACACACACACACACACACACACACACACACACACACACACACACACACACACTTTGCCCAACATCTCTGGATTGAATTCAGGTTTCACACAACTATCTGTTCTCTCTGAGCATCAGCTTAACAAAACCTGCCTCTCCCTCAGAGCCATCTTAAATTACCTCCCTATCAAAATAAAAGCTACTTAATCGTACCTAGGAAAAATCTCCGGTTACGTCTATCAAAATAAAAGCTTCTTAATCTTCCTTCAGTGCAGTTTTTGGTTACGTGTCTATCAAAATAAAAGGTACTTAATCATACCTCATATTTGCCTCTAGATAGGTTTATCAAAATGACTGCTACTACTTAATCTTCCGTCAGAAGCATTCAGTTACACTACTTACTACTATTTATCTACCAAAATAAATGTATGAAGTTACACAAATTAGTGCTACAGAACATTTAAGTGTGTGTTTACATGTGCTGTAATTGAGCTGGCTTTGATAGTTGGAAATCTAGTTTTTATGTCACAGCTTTGAGAAGTTAATTTTGCAACATTTAAACATTTGAATTGAATGCGTCATTAACCGAGATTAGATCGTGCCAAACACCATTTGATATTTTTTGTTTGGCTCATGGGTTTCATGTCATGTTCAGTGTGGGGTGGTTTCGGTTCTCTGTTGAAACGTGGCTTTTTTGAATCAGTACCTGTCTCTGGCCCTGTATTAGCCTGTCTCTGGCCCTGTATTAGCCTGTCTCTGGCCCTGTATTAGTCTGTCTCTGGCCCTGTATTAGCCTGTCTCTGGCCCTATATTAGCCTGTCTCTGGCCCTGTATTAGCCTGTCTCTGGCCCTGTATTAGCCTGTCTCTGGCCCTATATTAGCCTGTCTCTGGCCCTGTATTAGCCTGTCTCTGGCCCTGTATTAGCCTGTCTCTGGCCCTTTATTAGCCTGTCTCTGGCCCTTTATTAGCCTGTCTCTGGCCCTGTATTAGCCTGTCTCTGGCCCTGTATTAGCCTGGCTTTGGCCTCAGTCTTTGGCCCTGTTTTCACCCTGTCTCTAGCCTTGTCTCTGGCCTTGTCTCTGGCCTTGTCCTTGGCCTTGTCTCTAGCCCTGTCTCTCTCTACCCTTGTCTCTAGCCTTGTCTCTAGCCCTGACTCTCTCTAGCCTTGTCTCTGGCCTTGTCTCTAGCCCTGTCTCTCTCTAGCCTTGTCTCTAGCCCTGTCTCTCTCTAGCCTTGTCTCTAGCCCTGTCTCTCTCTAGCCTTGTCTCTAGCCCTGTCTCTCTCTAGCCTTGTCTCTGGCCCTGTGTTACCCTCAGGTCCTGGAGTGTCCCTTGTGACAGAGGAAAATAACATGCGTGCTGCAGACAACACTTTATCAGATTACCAGGTGTGGGGACAGCAAGGCTGTAATAGTGTGTGTCTGTGTGTGTGTGTGTGTGTGTGTGTGTGTGTGTGTGTGTGTGTGTGTGTGTGTGTGTGTGTGTGTGTGTGTGTGTGTGTGGATGGGAGGGGATTGAGTTATGTTGATGAAAGAAAATGGGTTAGTCTAGGTGATGTCCATGTGTATGCGTTTAGTGTGACCGCACTCTCTGTTTATCTGAATGTCTATACATGGTCCTTCTTATTGAAGTTGTGTGTGTGTGTGTCTTTTTATAGTGTGTAAAGTGTGTGGGTGTGGGTGTCTATGTGTGGCCGTGCCAATACTGTGTGTGTGTGTGTGTACCCAGTGTAACAGGAAATGCCAAGTAGCTCAGGTATGCTGATGGTACCTCTTTCGTCTCCTCTCTCGGGAAACAGGAAGTAGAGTGGAGGAGAGTAGAGCATTCTATTCTAGCCCTCTTTTACACCCAAACTGACTATATATATATTTAGTCACTTTCCCCCAAAGCAGCCTACAGTTAGCGAGGTACGTGCTATTAAGGAGCGGCAGGTTAAGACATCTTGCTTAAGGATTCCGACAGGTTATGCTGCAGACCGGACATCGGGGATCAAACCCAGAGCCTTTCGACTGGGAGTCACAACAGCATTCGTCACTACACTATCCTGCCCCCCCCGGCCACTAGCCGGACCCCTTCACTGGCAGTGAAACATTAAACACATTGTAATTCCTTAATCATTCAGGAATTTACAATGCATGTGTTTCATTTTGCGTCGTTCTAGGGCCCATTTGTGATGTCTCCCCCGTCCTGACCCAAACATCCCTCCCCCTTCACTCAACATCCCTCCCCCTTCACTGTCTCCCCCGTCCTGACCCAAACATCCCTCCTCCCTCACTGTCTCCCCTTTCTCAACTGTTCAGTCTCACGTCCAAACCCCTCTCTCCTCCTCCTCCTCCCCCTCCCCCTCTCTCCTCCTCTCTCCTCCTCCTCCCCCTCTCTCCTCCCCCTCTCTCCCCCTCTCTCCCCCTCTCTCCTCCTCCTCCTCCTCCTCCCCCTCTCTCCTCCTCTCTCCTCCTCTCTCCTCCTCCTCCCCCTCTCTCCTCCTCTCTCCTCCTCTGCGGTGGGGGGTTCTGGCTGCCTCACAGCGTGGGCAGCATGCCCGCACTGCATTGTGGGCCGTTGGCCAAGTCCAGGTTTTTTGGGGGACTTTCCTCCTCACCAGTGTACTGATAGTGGGGGGACAAAGGAGCTCCTGCATATCCACACCCTGAGACCTCCGTCACTCAGAGACCTTCGTCACTCAGAGACCTCCATCACCGGAGACCTCCGTCACTCGGAGACCTCCGTCACTCGGAGACCTCCTCCATCACCCTGAGACCTCCTCCATCACCCTGAGTCCCTCATCACCCTGAGACCTCCATCACCCTGAGACCTCCATCACCCTGAGACCTCCATCACCCTGAGACCCCGCCCCTCCACGCCAAGCTCCATCATCATCTAGCCATCATACTCCCTTTCCTTCCTTCTTATTGTGCTATTTTACTTCATTTTGGGTTTCAAAGGACATGGCGTCAACATACAGTATATATTAAAGGTAAATCATATCCAATAGGGAACGTGCAACATGGAACATGATGTAGGACAGAACATGAAAATGCTGAAGATGGAGACAGGACAAACACAGAACTCTTGCAGTCGATACCCTCTGGCTCACGCTCTGGAGCTTCAGTCTGCTAGGTGACTTCAGCAAGATATCTTACTGACAAGTAAAGATACGATGGCTTCTGGCACAAGACAATGACAATTAAATTCATCAGCTGTGCCTTGATATGAGTGAAATGACAGAGAGAGAGAGAGGAAGAGAGAGAGACCAGGACAGTTCACGGCCCATTGGTGGTGATTTGACCTTTGAACCTGACAAGTTGACCCTGTTTAGGTTGCGAAGAGCCTGGCTTATAACAGCTGAGGGGGCGGGGGCTGGTGTGTGTGTGTGTGTGTGTGTGTGTGTGTTTGTGTGCAAGGGGTTTGTGGTAGTAAACACCAAGTTTGTCTAAGAGAGGAGGGGTGTGTGGGTGGGCAGCCTGTTACTCTTGAGGGGTCAACTACAGCGTTAAGTCAGTCAGTCAGTCACACACACACACACACACACACACACACACACACACACACACACACAGATAGATATGTTGAGATCAAGAAAAACACATGATGTGGGAAACACTGAATCAGATCAGTTATAAAAGACAACATTTCCCATAATCCTTAGCAGAATAAATGTGTGCGTGCTTTTGTCTGTGTATGGGTCATCCTTTTGTGTGTGCGTGTGCGTGTGTTTTCTCAGTGTAAAGCTAGCGTACAGCACGTCCCAACATACAGAGATGCACGCGGCGACACAGATGCTGCTCAGATCTTCAGCGCTGCCTCCTTCTGTAAGTCTTCACCCTCTGGCTCACGCTCTGGCTCCAGAGCGTGAGCCAGAGGGGTATCGACTGCAAGAGGAACGCAGCACCAGAGAGGGCGTAAAGCTCTCATGTCTTTGTCCGCCCCTCTAACCGGCGGTGGCAGATGTTTCTCCGTGTCTGTTGTTCTTGTCATCTGTGAGAACCTGCCGGTCCTCATGTGTCTGCAGGGCGTGGAAGTGTTTAAAGTCTGTGTAAGTCTATATGTTCGTCATCCAGAATAGATGGGACGCATCCACCTTTGAACCCTCAAATGTCCAACCCTGGCAGAAAAGTTCAGGCCCCTGGTTCGTGTTGCTGCTGGCTCTTTGAAGGAAGAGATGGAGGGGCCCCACCAGTTATCTTATCTAGTGAAGGCCCCGCCGAGCGGAGCCATGCGGGTAATGCCTGGAATGAGATGGCTCAGCTCTGCTGCTGGATTCCGTAGTGAGGGGCTGGGGGTCCGGCCCTGACCGGCAGCTGGCCCCAGGCCCCTGTTGGCCCCCCGAGGGGCTGCCATGCCACTCTTTACTGCAGCTCACGGCTGCCCTGCTCCACCATCCATCACACACACACACACACACCCACACTCACACACACAGACACACACACACACACACACACACACACACACACACACACACACACACACACACACACACACTCACACACAGACGCACACACCACACACACACAGACACACACACACACACTCACACACAGACACACTCACACACACACACACACACACACACACACACACACACACACACACACACAGACACGTTCATATGCACATACGTACAGTATCTTCTACACATGCACACACATATAGGGAGAAAGATAGACACACTCATGCAGGAATAGCAACAGACAGTCAGGCTAGAGATAGAGGCCTCATTATTTCTGTCTAACAGGCAGTATGCTTCTCATCTGTTGAGGTGGTGAAGTGATTACATCCATCCCATAATACTGAACCTCTGTGTCAGCAGTTCCTCCTCTGATGCAATGCTGGGAAATTTTCAGTTTGAAATATGAACCTGTTAAATGTAAATACTTCTTTATCCATGTGATTTGTATAAGATGCCCCCCCCCCCCCCCACACACACACACACGCACATAACCACATTATAAATTTTCCTGCAGGCTTTATCACAAAACACACACACATATACACGCCTGGAAGTCATGTTCTGTGCGTTTGAATAGTTATTTTAGCATTCCACGGTCTGCCACAGGAATGACGTGGGCTACGGTACAACCAGCTTGTTCCTCTTTTCTCACCCACAATGCACTGCGGTCCAATATGCTGAGAGCCTGGGTGCGTGTCGCAACGCGGCCCCGTTGTATTAAAGCGTCAGTACGTTTTATTCCCCGAGCTGGTGGTGTTCAGGTGATTGATGAGCAGCCAGGCGCACGGTTGTAAATCATTAGCTTATTAAAATTAGGCTCCCTCGGAACGGAGGTTCTCTCTCTGATGTCTGGGCGTGTCCACACAGGCTGGCCTCCTCGTCTGGATTTACTGCCAGTCCCTCGCGGCCTCCACCCTAATACTGCCCCCACCCAGCCTGTCCTCACCCCTTAATACTGCCCCCACCCAGCCTGTCCTCCACCCTTAATACTGCCCCCACCCAGCCTGTCCTCCACACCCTTAATACCTGCCCCCACCCAGCCTGTCCTCCACCCTTAATACTGCCCCCCATCCAGCCTGTCCTCCACCCTTAATACTGCCCCCACCCAGCCTGTCCTCCACCCTTAATACTGCCCCCCACCCAGCCTGTCCTCCACCCCTAATACTGCCCCCACCCAGCCTGTCCTCCACCCCTTAATACTTCCCCCACCCAGCCTGTCCTCCCACCCTTATCCTGCCCACCAGCCTGTCCTCCACCCCTAATACTGCCCCCACCCAGCCTGTCCTCCACCCCTAATACTGCCCCCACCCAGCCTGTCCTCCACGCCCTAATACTGCCCCCACCCAGCCTGTCCTCCACCCTTAATACTGCCCCCACCCAGCCTGTCCTCCACCCCTTAATACTGCCCCCACCCAGCCTGTCCTGTCCAAACCCCGGCCATCACAACCAAACCCACCCCAACCCCAAGCCTGCTAGACCTATTCTTTTATTTTTGTGCTATTTATCTCGTCTTCTTATTTTACTTTGTGTGCTTTGTCTGTTTACGTCTATGTGTCATTTCCAATCCATCTGTTGAATTGAATATGAGAGAGAGAGAGAGAGAGAGAGAGAGAGAGAGAGAGAGAGAGAGAGAGAGAGAGAGACCACCCACCCATTGCCAGCCCTGTCCTCACATCACCTGCACACAGAAAGTACAGTAAAGCCCCGAAAACCAAAAAAAAACAAAAATGTTTTCAGAGAAAAGCAAGAAGTGTTTGAATGCGTCATGTTCTAAAGACTAGAATCTCCGTGTTGTTTTCAACTCCTCCTGTGAACCCGAGACTCCTGAGCTCATTAATGGAGACCGTCTGCAGCCGGGCTGCTATGCTAGCGTTAGCATGCAGCGACCTGCTCCAGGAGGGCTGAGAGGCACAACGCTGAGCATTACACTGATGGAAACTACAGAGGAACCGTTGGGCTGACGTTGGTGAGATGGGTGAAATGAGGAGGAAGGAAGTAGGAGGAAGACAAGGTAGTTTATCCCCTATAGTGTTTCCCTAGTGGAGGATATATAGAGAGAGACACTAGAGGGGTGAGCAGAGGGGAGGGAAAGGGTCTCTCTCAACACTCCTCTCAGAGAGGAGACGCAGAGGAGAGGGAGGAGAGCTGAGTGGAAGCACAAGAGTGGGAGAGAGCAGAGGGAGAGAGGGCGTGTGGGGAGGTGATGGGAGGACAGGAGATGGGAGGGGGCTGCATGGGAAACAGGAAGTAGTGTGGGGGTTTGAAGACGAGGAGGTGAAGAAGAGGAGGAGATATGAGGCTTGGATCTGTAAGCTGTACCGGCTGATAACAGCAGAGAGGGGGCAGAGAGGGTGAAGACATGAGAGGGTGAGTTTGAAAAGGTAAAGGAAAGTAGAAAAGATTGGGGGGAGGGGGGTAGAATGGAGGAGGAAGGAAACAGAAGGAAAAGGCCCCCATACCTCCGTCCCTCCTCCCTCCCTCCCTCTCACTTCAAAGTTCCAAAGTCTCTTCTGGTGAGAAGGTTTGGGTTCCTGTCTTTGTTGTGGTTGTCTCTGTCTGGTACAGGCACCCTCCTCCCCACCCTGATCCCCACCCAGTACAACGGCCTGGGAGCAGGGTGCTAACTGGGTGCTTCAGAAGCTCTTAGTGGTGTCATTATATCAGTGATGGGCCACTCAATGAGGTGGAGCCTGTAAGACCATTAGACACACGCTAGCTGCTCTCTCTCTCTCTCTCTCTCTCTCTCTCTCTCCTCTCTCCTCTCTCCATCCATCTTCTTGCTGTCTCAATTCAAACGTCTTCATCGACATGTTTGCTGAGTTTAGTTTTACTTCACATGCTCTCTGATAACTGAATGTGTTTCTGTTGACTCTGCTAAAGCAGGTGTGAAAAATCCCAGTACAATAACAGTATATAGAATACATACATGACAAAATGAATGTCAAAATGAATGTCCAGAGAAAGCTCTTCACTGGGTGAAGATGGAGCAAAATTAAAGTACATTGGAGCTCATTATACATGGTGTGTGTATGTGTGTGTGTGTGTGTGGTGTGTGTGTGTGTGTGTGTGTGTGTGTGTGTGTGTTTGGATTTAAATTGTTTCCATGTATTGTGTTTTTTATTTTATTTGTTGCAATCCCTGACAAAACATCTGTTGACAGATGGAAGCAGTATTTTCTGGGGCTCAGTTAAATACCAAACTGTTGTATAGTATAGTGGTATAGTTTCCATATCATGCCTCCTAAAGGGCGTTGGTTGACATCATTCAACACCAACACTGCTTCTCCTGCAGCCTCGGGTCCAATTACGGCCTGCCGGCTAGCCATGGTTCCTCTGCTAATTACAAGCTAGGGTGACCACCTGAAATATACAGGCCAAGAGACATTCCTGCTGCCCCCGCCCACCTGAAATATACAGGCCAAGAGACATTCTGCTGCCCCCCGCCCACCTGAAATATACAGGCCAAGAGACATTCTGCTGCCCCCGCCCAGCGCCTCCACCCGGGCAGGTCAGCTCACTGACAGACCCACAACCCAGGATGTAGTTTTTTTTTACGGTGACTAAAGAACTACAATTCCTTTGCTCTTTTGGATTCATGGCCGTCCTGGTCGTTGTATGGGATTCTCTCTACTTTTCCCATCGTTCTAAAACCTTGGAACGAGGTGGGGGGGGGGGGGTTCTGTTGTCGACGGTTACACACCCTCTGCTCCGGAACGATGTGAAGTCAGGGAGCGTAACAATAGTAAAGCACAGCTAATCTGTAGTCTCTCTCTCTCTCTCTCTCTCTCTCTCTCGCTCCCTTTGTAGTCTCTCTCACTCCCTCTCTCTCTCTCTCTCTCTCTCTTCTCCTCTCTCTCTCTCTCTCTCTCTCTCTCTCTCTCTCTCTCTCTCTCTCTCTCCTGGTCATGTTTAATGTTGGTAATGCCACTTACTTTTAGTATGAAGAAGTAGATCAGGTAGCTTTGACTGGATCTTGTTGTTAGTAGCCATAGCTTCAGGAGCAAGACTCTTTCTCCTTAAAGTTGTGTCTAGATACAACTTTATGTGCTCCTCAGAAACATAATATAGATTATAGATATTCATATTTATTAATATAATTTAATCCAAGCAGTTACAATCTTTTCCAACTGCCAAAATGAATCTATACAATCGGGGCAATCTGGCATTGGTATTCCAAAAATGTGTATTGTCTCACCCTGCTGAATATAGTAGAATTGAATAGAATACTTTAGAACAGATTTAATAATAGAATACATTAGAGTAGATTGAATTTCAGTAGAATAGAATGCTATAGAATAGATGACAATAGAAAGCAGCCAGAGAAAGTATGCCGCTGAGGCGTGGACTAGTGGAGGGCGTGTATGTGTGTGAGGGTGTGTGTCTGTGTGTGTGTGGGGGTGTGTGTGTGTGTGTGTGTGTGTGGTGTGTGTGGGGGGGGGGGGGGGGGGGGGGTGTGGTTGTGTGTGTAAACCTTGAGACCCTCGTCTTGGTGCTTTTGTGTGGCCCTGGCAGGGGTGCCGACTAGCTGGGGCAGCACGCATGTGTGTGTGTGTGTGTGTGTGTGTGTGTGTGTGTGTGTGTGTGTGTGTGTGTGTGTGTGTGTGTGTGTGTGTGTTGTGTGTGTGTGTGTGTGTGTTGTGTGTCTGTGTCTGTGTCTGTGTCTGTGTGTGTGTGTGTGTGTGTGTGTGTGTGGTGGTTCTCAACAGATGTGTTTATGGTATGAAAGGGAATTCATATTATGACTATAATGTTGAAACATGTCTATATATATCTCAGTGTTAACTTGTGTTATTCTGATATTCAACCTGTTTCATCTACTGCAATCAACTTAACAGGGACTTGAACTTGAGAAGAGTTTCAAACACACACACACACACACACACACACACACACAGCCCGTGACGTGCACGCCCGAGGGTGCGCCCGTGTCCTGGTGTCTGGCTCTGTTCACCCAGTGACACAAGTCTCCGGGTTTCCACGGCAACCCACCCCCTTTTTTTTTTTGGCCTCTTCTTTTGAAAGGACCAATCACACGGCGGCCGGTAACCAGGCACCCTGTTTATCAGTAACCAGGGGGAACAATGGCTGAAACCTGACACCTCCTTGGGGGGGGGATAGGTAAAGGGAGGGGGGAGGAGAAAGAATGAGGGGGGAGAGAGAGAGAGAGAGAGAGAGAGAGAGAGAGAGAGAGAGATGAGAGGGAGATGACAGTTCGACAGTTCAACAGTGGAGGAAGGAAATACCTTATTTCCTTTTTTTCATAATTGAATGTCCTTTATTCATGGACATTCAAATTATGAAAAAAAAGGAAATAAGGTATGACATGAGAAGGCAAAACAAAAGAAACCAGTAACGTGAGCAAGGAAATAGTTTGGGGGAGAGATTTGGAATGGAAGGAAGGGAGTAAATGAAAAGTGTCAATTAAAGTTTGTGTTAAGTTACAAACAGAGAGAACCAGAGTGACGGGTAGGAGAGAGAGAGAGAGAGGAGAGAGAGAGAAAGAGAGAGAGAGAGAGAGAGAGAGAGAGAGAGAGAGAGCAAACAGATGCTAGTGTTAATGTAATGTACACCGTGTTGTTAGCCCCTGTATAGCTGTGGTTCATCGCTCAGCAGGACTCTGTGTTACAGCACCTGTTAGCTTATCAGCTAGCATCTACACTTGCACAACATGGGCCGACCAATTAACCTTATAGCTGGGGTTGTGTGTGTGTGTGTGTGTGTGTGTGTGTGTGTGCACAAGAGACATATGGACAGAAGGCAGAGTAGCGTGTGTGTGGGTTCGAGAGGGAGGAGGGCTACATGGTGGTGGGTGGTAGAGAGTGGTGTATATGAGGGAGAGAGAGAGAGGAGAGAGGGAGGAGGGCTACATGGTGGTGGGGGGGTGTGGGGGAGAGAGAGAGAGGGACAGAGTGGTCACAGTTGGTTGGGTCTGCTCAACGAGAGAGTCAACAGTTTGACTTTTAACCTCCCTGTGATCTTCTCCCTTCAACCGAAGAGACCCCCTCACAGCACACACACACAACACACACACACACGCAACGCACACGCACACACTCAAACACACACTCACACGCAAGACACACACACACTCTCACACATCACACACACACACACACACACACGGCACACACTCAAACACACACTCACACGCACACACATACACACACTCAAACACACACTCACACGCACACACTCACAACGCACACACGCACACGCACACACACACACCCCATATGGACTCACTCATAACATGACAGCGTGTGTTAGGACAGTGTTATCGAATAGGGTTATCAGTTTGTTGTGAAATGATTTAGCCGTATCTTTCTGTCTATCTCTCTGTGTGGTACAGTTTAGGAAGTGATCCCATCACAATGAAAGTAGGAGACTTTGCCCGACGTGTTTCACCTCCTCCTGATTTACTGTCGAACGATTTGTCTGTCTGTCTCCCTTTGGTCAATTTCTCTGTCTGTTTGTCTGTCTGTCTGGTTTCTCTCTCTCTCTCTCTCTCTCTCTCTCTCTCTCTCTCTCTCTCTCTCTCTCTCTCTCTCTCTCCTCTCTCTCCTCTCTTTCTCTCCTTCTCTATTTAGGTCAGTGGCCAGCCGTTATTTCTACAGTTGCCTTGGTCACCGGTTTAAGTGTTTCTAAGTGTCCGATTGACTTCCCCCCCCCCCCACACACACACCCCACCCCACCTTGAGCCCTACCACACACACACACACACACACACACACACACACACACACACACACACACACAGACACACACACACACACACAGGAATCTCCTGGAGGAGAGTAAAGACATCAAGATAAGGCGTTTGCACAATAAGAGCCCCCACTAATTTGTCAGGCGTACGACTCGGGACCAAAACAACATCTCTGGACGATGTCTGGACGCTGTGTCTCACAACCAGGTTCTAACAGCCATGCTGTGAAGAGGAACCCGTTCCACTTTGATGTTGTTCTCTACGTGTTGCCAGCGTGGTTCTCCTCGTGACTCCTCCTCTCGCCTTTCAGCTCTGTGCAGAGATTGATTTGAGTTAATTTTACAATCTTTAAGGATGGAGCAGATGACACCTGGAACCTTATGACCTTTGACCCCCCTTAATAGCTGGATGTAAGTTGATAAGTCTGCCGGATGGTTAGTAGAGGGAGCGGGACGGGAAGGAGGAGGAGCTGGAGGAGGAGAAAGGAGGAGACGAGTTGGAAAGGAGCAAGAAGTGCAGGAGTAGAGAGAGGGAGACAAAGCGAGGGAGGGAGGGAGTGATGGAGGAGAAAGAGGAGATGGATGAGAAGGAAGGGAGGGACAGTAAGAAAAAGATGATGGCAGGAGGAGGTGGGAGAGAAGTGGTGAGAGAGAGACAGAATGCATCAAAGAAGACATTAGCCCAACACGCTAATGTTAGCTGCTAAGTGGACCTAGCTGTGATGGTAGCATCAGGGAACCACTAATGGTGTTCTGTGTGAGTCCAGGGTTCTCTCTGCTAAGTGGACCTAGCTGTGATGATAGCATAAGGGAACCACTAATGTTGTTCTGTGTGAGTCCAGGGTTCTCTCTGCTAAGTGGACCTAGCTGTGATGATAGCATAAGGGAACCACTAATGTTGTTCTGTGTGAGTCCAGGGTTCTCTCTGCTAAGTGGACCTAGCTGTGATGGTAGCATCAGGGAACCACTAATGTTGTTCTGTGTGAGTCCAGGGTTCTCTCTGCTAAGTGGACCTAGCTGTGATGGTAGCATCAGGGAACCAC
>JAXIVH010000043.1:794716-814716 GCA_036785325.1 Urophycis tenuis
AATGTTTTTATTGTGTCTTCTTCATTGTTCTATTCTTTTTTTTTTTTTTACCTTTTCTCATCTGTTTGCTGTTTTCAAGGTTTTTATTGGGAGATTGAGGGAAATCCGCTTTAATTGGGATTTGGAATTGTGCTTGGCAACACCACATTTCCACAGTAGACCACATTTTTAACAGCGCTATAAAAAGTCCCCACCTAGGAACAGTGACTGTCACACATTGTTTTCAGTGCACGTTCAAATAGCAGCGCACTCGCCACGCATTTCTGATGGGCCAGGTCATGTCTGGTGCCGCTGGCGTCGGGAAGCCCTGCGTCATCACTACAGAGGGCTTCACAGCCCAGGCTTCACAGGCCAGGCTTCACAGGCCAAGGCTTCACAGGCCAGGCTTCACAGCCCAGGCTTCATCACAGGCCAGGCTTTACAGGCCAGGCTTCACAGCCCAGGCTTCACCACAGGCCAGGCTTCACAGGCCAGGCTTCACAGCCCAGGCTTCACCACAGGCCAGGCTTTCACAGCCCAGGCTTCACAGCCCAGGCTTCACAGCCCAGGCTTCACAGCGCAGGCTTCACAGCCCAGGCTTCACAGGCCAGGCTTCACAGCCCAGGCTTCACAGCCCAGGCTTCACAGGGCAGGCTTCACCACAGCCCAGGCTTCACGGCCCAGGCTTCACAGGCCAGGCTTCACAGCCCAGGCTTCACAGCCCAGGCTTCACAGGCCAGGCTTCACCACAGCCCCCTCTGCACCAAACCCTGGAGAGGTCAAGGGAAACTTTCTGAGAAGAGGAAGACCCCCTGGTGAGAGGGGTCCCCCTGAGACACACAGCCGGGACAGCAAGTGGGGGAGACCTGTGGGACACATGGTGGGCTGGAGGGTTACCGTTGTGAAGGATCCTGCTGTAGCTACCCCAGGTTCTCAGGACCTGTGGTTAATGTGTGACGCAGTAGGATTCACGTGATCTGAGTACATTTACTTTGTGTATACTCCTAATTATTATATAAAAAGAGTCAAAGTAACAGGAATGTAACAGGAACAGGAAGTAATAGTAACAGGAGGGACAAGGCGTAGTGCTGACCGGGCCCTGTCCTCCATGTTGATTGTACTGATGTGGAGGCGTAATACAGGCACTAAATCACACACAGTAGTGGGCTGGCATTAAAGACACACACATCACTGTTTGAATGGTCCCCCCCCCCCCGACACACACACACACACACAGAGCCTGCTGAGTGGGGGGCAGCAGAGAGTGTTTCCCTGCGGTCTGTGAGCTGTCATTAGCGTCGCCGCGAGAGGAACAAACAGCGGATAGCGAAGCCGAGCTCCAGCCTGGCGGGGGCGAGTCCGGGCCTGCACACGCTTCCATTGTCTCCCCGCTTCCCGCCGGCTCATAAACACGTGTACACACATGCACAGATGCACACACACACACACAGACAACTGCATATACGTAAAGCACGTCTACACACACTCTCCTCTCATTAGCATCAGTTTGACTGAGAGGGTGTAAGCTCTGCGCTTCACCGAAAACAGGAAGTACCTTGTGATGAAGAGCGCCTTCCACTTCCTGTCCTGCTCTCTTTACTTCCTGTCATGCGGCCCTGGATGGAATCTGCAAAGTGACTCATTTGACCTCACCTAGCTCTCCACCACTCCACACTCCACAGGCACGCCCCCCCCCTCGACACACACACACTCACACACACACACACACACACACACACACACACACACACACACACACACCCCAACTCTGAACACACACAGACTCTCATTCACTGGATATTTACCTTAAGTCTCCTAGAACACACATGCACATACCCACACACAAAAATACACACACCCACACACACACACACACACGTACACACGCCCACACGCGCACACACGCACACACGCACACACGCCCACACGCACACACACACACACACACACACACACACACACACACACACACACACACACACACACACACACACACATACACATGCACACTTGGTTAGAACTTCCTGTCCTGGCCACCAGTCTTACGCTCGTTTCCTGTCTACTTCCTGTTAGAAACTTCCTCAAGCTCCTGTCAGCCCTTTAATCCTCAAACAATTAAATCACTCAGTCACACACACACACACACACACACACACACACACACACACACACACACACACACACACTCACGCTTTTAACACCTCTGTATTTGCTGTTTGAAATGGACAGGCGATGGGAAATATAAAAGATGTAACAAAAGAAAAACAGTTGGTCTTCATATCCTTTTTGGTTTTGGTTCATTTGAGTTCTTTAGTTAACAGCCTGTTTTTCACATGTTTTAGTCTTATTCCTGTCTCTATCACCCTAACATTCCTCAGGGCTGTGCATGTTTTATTAGATTCTTGTCTGGGAATGTAGGGCTGGCAAACTCACAATCACACATAACTCTCACACATATATCAAAGACACACACGTACACATATCTTTATTCTTTACATGCATTCATCATGTGAAACTCCTCCACAACCGTTGTCTTTGGGCGCATTAGAAACATTTACATTATGGTCAACACTAAATTATGGCAAACCCCATGTTTACCCCATGTTTAACCATCCCTAGTGAAAGATGGGGTATCGCGATATCTGTCTCTGATCTATCTGGCTGAAATTGGTGGCAGGTTTGGTCCTGTTTAGGTCACTTTGTACAAACTTTCCTCTTGTCGCCCAGCAGTAAGTAACATCACCAGTCACTTATTTTATGCTTAGGTAATGGCAGTTACAAGTGTTGGCCAGCTAGCTTATAAGTAATTGGATCGCATTGCTTTCCTGACTGTTTTTGTTGTTGTTTGTTTTGGTTAGCTGAGTTAGTTAACTGTGTGTCAGTTAGCTAGCTGTGTGACTATTAGACTGTTAGCCGAGTTAGTTAACTGTGAGCATGCTAGCTAACTGTGTGTGTTTGTCTGCAGGTTGCAACCAGAGAGAGGAACGCCCTGTTGCTCTACAACGGAAGGTTCAACGAGAAACACGACTTCATCGCCGTGGAGATCGTCAACGAGCAGATCCAGCTCACCTTCTCTGGCGGTGAGACATGTTTACTAGAGTCAGACTAGAGCATCCTGCTCAAGCTTGAGGACAGATTGGCAATCAAACCCAGAAAACCTTTGACTGGGGGTCAAACACCCCTGACCACTACAATATTCTGTCCAAACATTCTTCTGTACCCATATCTGTGGATGTGTATGTGTGTGTGTGCTTGTGCATTGGTGTGTGCGATTTTGTGTGTGTGCACATGTGTGAACACAGGTCAGATCTTTTCTTGTATCAACTCATGAATAGTCACTTGTTCACCTCACTGCTGTGTTGTTTACATTTTAAGGTCATGTAACTGCTAGGTTTATTCCTTCTGCTCAAACTATCACTGCTACGTAGCTGGGGTAAACTGTAAGGAATTTCCTGCTGGTACATTATGGTACTGGTATTACTGGTACATTATCATCATTTTTTGGGGTATTTGGTTAGAGCTGGTTGACCTAGGGTATTAGGTTAGATGTGGATTAATGTGGGTATGAGGTCAGAGATGGTTGAGTTCATGTAAGGGTTTGGTGAGGTTAAGTTCAGGGTAAGGAGCTGCTGGAAAACAATGCTATTTCCCAGAGTTCTTGCAACACTGTGGCATGTGGAGTAAACTGGGGATTCGAGCCAAGACTCTGTGCCTTATTTTGGTAGATCAAAGTAGATTAACATTAATCCAATATGGTAAATACACTGGATTATATCACATGATTAATCAAAGACTTGGTTATTTTATTTTGTTTCTATAGTCATTTCCTCTTTTTGACACAGTAGGTCTATATGTACTTAAATAACCCTTGGTCACATCGAAGACCACGCACACACACGCAGACACACACACACACACACACACACACACACACACACAAACACACACACCCACACACACACCATCAACCCTAACACACAACATTTCTCTCACTTTAACTGGTCTAACTTACTCTCACACAAACACATCTCCACATGACACTCGACACACATAAATCCACCGAGCTGAAGTGCTGTGGTGCCTGGGCCTCCAGGCTGTGGGGCCTCCAGGCTGTGGGGCCTCCAGGCTGTGAGGGCCTCCAGGCTGTGGAGGCTGGACCTCCAGGCTGTGGGGCCTCCAGGCTGTGGAGGCTGGACCTCCAGGCTGTGAGGGCCTCCAGGCTGTGAGGGCTGGGCCTCCAGGCTGTGGGGCCTCCAGGCTGTGGGGCCTCCAGGCTGTGAGGGCCTCCAGGCTGTGGAGGCTGGACCTCCAGGCTGTGGGGCCTCCAGGGCTGTGGAGGCTGGACCTCCAGGCTGTGAGGGCCTCCAGGCTGTGAGGGCTGGGCCTCCAGGCTGTGGGGCCTCCAGGCTGTGGGGCCTCCAGGCTGTGAGGGCCTCCAGGCTGTGGGGCATCCAGGCTGTGGAGGCTGGACCTCCAGGCTGTGGGGCCTCCAGGCTGTGGAGGCTGGACCTCCAGGCTGTGAGGGCCTCCAGGCTGTGGGGCCTCCAGGCTGTGGGGGCTCGGCCTCCAGGCTCTGCGTTAATGAGCCTGGATAGGCACAGGGTCTCCACGCCGATGGGTACAGTCATGTTCCTGCCTCTGAACTTCTCAGCAGAAGTTAGTCATTGTCACCGTGACTGTTGCTCTGTTGGTCTTCTCCACGTCAACATGATGTGTCTTTCAAAAGCACTTTCTACGCAGTGCCGCCACGCGTGGATCATCACTGAACCACTGGACAGACAGGAAAGACCACAGGGCCCCACCACCGCGGCTGAGCCACGCTGGGCTCAGAAGTATGGCCTTCATTGTGCAGGTTTTCGGTCGCCTGCTGCAGGGCTGCCCCTGCCTTGAGCTAACACAGTAAACCATGGTGGTTCTGCAAACATCTGAAAGATACTTCATTCTGTCACAACCTCGCCTCGGCTTACACAGCCAGCTGATGGACGAGTGCGCTGCGGTCGGGGCGTGTGTGTCTGTGTGTGTGTGTGTGTGTGTGTGTGTGTGTGTGTGTGTGTGTAGGTGTGTGTGTGTGTGTGTGTGTGTGTGTGTGGGGGGGGTCTTTAAGTGAGAGAGAGGGAAAGAGTTTACACTGGTTTACACAACGAAGAGATGTACGAACATGCTTTGGTGTGTGTGTGTGTGTGTGTGTGAACATTTGTGTGTTTATGTAAGCAAGAGAGAGACAGACTTCCTAGTCATTGTATGTATTATGCTTGAAACTTGTTCTGGTGACTTTCTGACTGTACTAGCAGCAATGAAATGTTTCACCTTCTTATGACAAATGTACTCTTTGTCAGTTGCTTTGGATAAAAGCATCTGCTAAATGCCCTGAATGTAATGTAAATGTAATGTAAATGTAATGTAAATGTATTTTTCTCACTCTAGGTTCCATCAGTCCTTCCATTTCTCTACTGATATCTTTTTTCATTTCACTGTCTCTCTCTCTCTCTCTCTCTTTCTCTCTCTCTCTCTCTCTCTCTCTCTCTCTCTCTCTCTCTCTCTCTCTTCTCTCTCTTCTCTCTCTCTTTCTCTCTCTCTCTCCTCTCTCTCTCTTCTCTCTCTCTTCCTCTCTCTCTCTCTCTCTCTCTCTCTCTCTCTCTCTCTCTCTCTCTCATTCTCTCTCTCTCTCTCTCTCTCTCTCTCTCTCTCTCTCTCTCTCTCTCTCTCTCTCTCTCCCGCTCCCCTAGTCAAGTCATTGAACTTGAATTTGAATCATATCCATGATCATATCCATCAGTATTTTGAACTTGAACGTCTTTTCTCTTCTTCAACCTGTCTTCTACCCTTTCCTCTTCCTCCATTTGTCGCCCCCTCTGTTGCTATCCCTCCATTTCTCTCTCCCTCCATCTCCCTCTCTTTATTTCTGTCATTCCCTCCATCTCTCTCTCCCTCTGTCTCAAATCTCTTTCTCCATTTCTCTTCCTCCAGGTGAGACGAAGACCACAGTGTCCCCCTTCCTCCAGGGCGGAGTCAGTGATGGCCAATGGCATTCTGTCCAGCTCCATTACTACAACAAGGTAAGAGCCAATCATAATGCAGCAGGAAGCCTGTGGAACCAATCAGAGAGCACCAAAAATAGCCACCGTAGCCCCTCCTGGATTGTTCCACACTGGTTCAGCTCATATGCTATTGGTCATCGCGTGTGGTGTGTAGCATATTGCTGGGCTGAATCAGTATTGCAGTGTACTTTAGTTGGCGTGCATTTTGGATAATGTCTAATATTAATACCATTAAATTGCCTTCTATGAATTGTAAACAGTCCTTATGGGACTATTGTACCATAGGATGGGTTAAATGCAGAGAACAACTCATGTTTCCATATCTAAAAAATACTGAGAGTGACCAATAAAGACCAAAGGGTCCTTCCTTCGATTGACTTGATGATCTGAAGGACAAACACTGAAAGCTAGTCATTACAACTGTACTGATCTTCTTTCACCAGCGATGGTGCTGTTACTCTCCTTTTGTCGTGTTAAGATTAAAATAACATTTTAACATTTTTGAGTGGGATGTCAATTCAAAAGAAAATCTGACACCCAAATTAAACAAGGGATAACTACCAATAGCTTGTAGTTTATTGTGACCCTCTTGTCAGTAATTAAAGTAAAGTCCTGCTACAAAACCATTGTTGTAAAAGATTAGAACGGCTCTGCGGTGGTTCAACTTGTTAGAGTCTAACCATGTTGGTTAACTTTGATCCCGACCTCCAGTCCTTTGCTACTAAAATGTCCTTTCTTCTTTCAACCAACTTTCGTGTCTCACTCGTCACTATCCTGTACATAAGGATCCAGACAAATTGTTAAAGCAGCTGAACAGCTGTTGGCTAGCTGCTAACTCCAGTCGTTGTACACTTAAGGCTCGGTTTCCAGACTGTTCAAATTTTAACTAAACCTCATGTTCCCTTTTGACTGTGGTTATCACTCCTTATCTCATAAGCTGATCATTGTCTATACCATAAGCAGTCTACTCAGCTTCAGCACCTGTTGTACTGAAGAAGCACTCTGTAACTTTAGCTGGTGTTGCCATTTTTGCCCTGTACTTGGTGAGGTCACAGAGTTTGAATCCTCATACACTTCTCAGTTTACCCATACAAGAAGAGGCTAACCTTTGAGTCAAACTAAAGCCTGTTTAGTTGTCAAGCTAACGTTACTGTTTTGATTAACATCACTGTAATATAAACACAGAAAATGTGTGGGCATATTTATCAATACATAGTCATCTATGTGGTTGCTTTCTGTACTACCTACATTTGAGGTACTTTATGGTGTACAGAAAAGGCTACATCGTGCCCCCTTAGAGACTGTGGCTTTCGTTGATACTTTGCAGATAAGCAACCGTGGCCAATTCATCAGGATTTAGAGATTACATCTTTGCGTATGACGTTGAAGCTCCATTCCTCAGCTTTGACTGAAGAAGAAGATAGCCCTGCTGCTAGATCCTTCATGTGACAGTGAATTATGTTAGCTCTGTCTTTAAGATGTGTTAGCAGGACTTTTTTCCCCGAGGAAGCTCCAGGTCTGACCTTTGCTGCCCTGGTCAATAGTTCAACACAAATTGGCAATGAGAAGATTGATGTTCATGCATGATGTTCTAGCCTCAATGTTTTGCTTGGCGACGGCCAACAATGTTGCTTTAATAACAATTGCCACAATTATTGAAGTTATCAAAAACAAACTATTTATTATAGTGAATTAAGATGAGACTCTTTCATGGTTGAATCAGTCTGAAGAACTTTGCTGACTCGTTCCCACGGTGCTTTCCTTGACGTTCTTCCAACACTGATTGCAAGAAACATGGGCATTATTTCATAACACCGATTGAATGTCATCTTCATAGGTAATATTATATTAGCAGGGATTATTCTCTTGTCAATTGTTGGTGTTAATTTCCAGCAAACTTCCATGGCCTGCGGGTGTTGTTCTAGTGGGCTGTGAAAGAAACCGCGGCCGACTTGTGTGTCAATTGTGTTCAACTGTTTGAAATTAATTCAACCGTGAAATAATTTTTTTTAAATGCTATGCTACATAGCCTATATACATTTGTATGTATTCCTAAATAAATGTTTAGTTTGGTGGCTATTGGTAGTTTTAGGTAGTTTTTTTTTTAAATGTGACTTTTTTGAATGATTACATTTTAGTGACATTGCATTTATTATGACAAACAAATACATATCAAAAACCACACAAACTGCATTTATAGAGCAAGAAAAACATTCCTTCTAAACATTCCATGAATGGATATTAAAATATAAAGGACAACAATTTGGGGGGATTTTTAATCCAACTGAACCCCGTCCAAAAACAACTTTTTTACAACAACAACTACGAGACAAGCGATATAATCCCTTCGTCCCTTCAAAGCCTGCCGCTATCTTACCACGGTAGCTATCTGGCTGGTGCTGTAGGAAAGATAATACGCTAACTGGAGGCATGTGCCTCGCAGCGTAAGGTTCGAACAGAGCTTTACATGGCTTTTAACAAAACAACCCTTCGCTCCTCTCTTTCATTTCCTCACTCTGTCTTCCTTCTGGTGCTTTTGTTTTGTGACCGGCCATGTCGTGTCGGACACCAAAGGATAGCCATTGGCCCGGTTTGGAGTCATCCAGTGTCCTCTTTCATGGGCCGCGCTTGTTATACAGAGTGCCTGAACTCGGCTTGTCTGGCAAAATTAGAAACAATACGCAGCCTCATCGTGTTTCACAGGAATGTAGCCGTTAGCTTGCGTTAGCCGTGGATGTATTGACACAAGTTTTTCAAAGCAGATGATGAATCAGTGTGCCCGACTTGACTGCTATGCTAGCTGTAGGCTAGCATTTGGAACTATTGTTTGTAGTATATAGGCTACATATCCCCATCTTCAATAGCATACCTTTGGTTTCAAGGTTAACCATGTCAGCAACAATGTTCTTTCCCCATAGCACTTTGTTGTCCTTTTTTCACAGTAAAAGGAATTATTTAGCACTCGTAAAAGAACTAGTAAAACTAGAAACAGCCTGATTGTTCCTCTTCTTTTATGTTTTGTTTGTCTTTGGGGAATGAGAGAAATGAATCTCTCATTGCCACGGAAATGAGAGATTAATTTTCTTGTTAGCATGGCCTTTCATTCTTCTCAGTGGCTGTTTTGGGATTTGAGTCTTTTGCTTTTGTTTTGTTTGTTTAGTTATTAAAAGGTACGGCAAGGGATTACTGTGGTTGTAATGCACACGCTTGCCCACCACTACACCACCACACACACACACACACACACACACACACACACACACACACACACACACACAAGAAAGGGTGTGAAGGAGGAATGGTGACATATGGTCTGGTCCACTATCTAGTCATAGGTATGCATTGGTGTGGCTTTTACATGCATGTGTATGCACACACACACACACACACACACACACACACACACGGT
Source organism: Urophycis tenuis (assembly GCA_036785325.1). Taxonomy (NCBI): domain Eukaryota; kingdom Metazoa; phylum Chordata; class Actinopteri; order Gadiformes; family Phycidae; genus Urophycis; species Urophycis tenuis. Next base: position 804,143 of record JAXIVH010000043.1, read on the forward strand.
TGGGGGCTTATTGCATTCCATAGGTTTCAGGCTGGCATTGAAGGGTGATTTAATGCTGGTCACACATACTTCTAGATTAACCATGAGATGACCCCTCTACAACTGCAAGGTGAGAAATTATTGCAGTTCATGAAGTGTTCATGAAGTGTGTGTGTGTGTGTGTGTGTGTGTGTGTGTGTGTGTGTGTGTTCGATCGTGCACAGTAACATGTTTAGCCTGGTGTGATTTAATTGAGGATATTCACCAGCAGAGGTTCAAATGGAGGATGACATTCTGTGTGTGGAAGTCCTTTTGAAATGCCCGGCGACGTCACAAGCAGAGGAGCCGATGGGCTCCACCACCACCTGTTTGTGAGGCTCAGGCAGAACAGACTAGCATGGAAATGCTACTTTGCTCTTGTAATTTCCGAGTTCATCCTCATGTTATGTATTTTATTAGGTCCTGGTTGACCGTTGTGGAATCAAATATGAGGGATTGCATATTTATAAGTTTCAAGCTGGTTGCATAAAATTGTGACACTACATAGAAGGCAAACGTACCCCCTGAAAACGGTGTGTGAACCAAAGTGTAAAGCAATAGGGGACATTTTGAATACTGTGGCCACCTTTTGTGATTTAATAAAGTCCCATCCTTCTGGTTGATCAAGATTGATCAGAGAAAGGTAATACAGTCATTTTGATCAAATCAATCACACATTAACCTCAATGTGACGAGTAATTATGTTGTAATGACCAATTACCTCCAGAGAATTGGATTGAAGAAGTATGCAGTAGTTACAGATAAGAGACAACATTAATTAAGAATTAAGCTTTAGGAATTATGAAGCCTTGTCAATGAATTCCTAGCTGATCCCTCTGAGTCCTTCCAAGGTTAAAGCCCGGGTGGAGTTTGTGTTGATGTAGGCCTGCGTGTTTACACTGTATTTATAGCACTGGGCTAATGCTGTGTTGCAGTGGTGCAGCTCTTACATTATGAAGGCCTAGCGACAGACATGCTAATAGCGTTGGCTAATAGTGGCTGTGCTATCGACAGCTGAGAGAGGAGACAGAATTCCTAGTCTGATGGAGCTACTTTTAATCACGACACAACTTCTAAACAATAAATCTGTCTCTGTCTCTCCCTATCCCTCTCTCTGCCACTTTCTCTCTCTCTCTCTCTCTCTCTCTCTCTCTCTCTCTCTCTCTCTCTCTCTCTCTCTCTCCCTCTCTCTCTCTCTCTCTCTCTGTCACTTTCTCTGTTTCTCTCTGCAGCTTTCTCTCTCTGTCGCTTTTTGTCTCTCACTCTCTCCCATTAACTTGCTGACTCCCTCATTCTCCTTCCCCCTCTCACAATTTCTCTATATCCCTGACTTGGATCGGTAACAATAATAATGACATCATGATTTCATGTCATCTGTTACATGTAATTATACATGTTACATGTCATTATACGGTGTAACAGTGACATATTAGCTTTACAAGCGAGTCATTGCTATTTGCAGCTTTGTTGTTTTATTATTGCTTGTTTGTTTGCTCTCTTACTTTGGAGATCTCGAGAAGTCTTGGTTTGAGTGAGATGGACGGTCAACTCTTGGTTTGGCGCCTTGCGTTGTTTTTCCCACTGTGATTGTGAAGCCGGTAGATAGCCTGGCGTGGGGCTCGTCTTGTGCTGACGAGGTGACTCCTAGCCCCATTGTGTGAGCCAGAGAGGTGTTTTCACAATGGGAAGTGTCAAGGAAGTGTAGTTTTTACATCTTTTCCTTGGGAAAGTTTTGGGCCTGAAGCATCAATCACTGTGCCATGTGGAACTTAAAGTGGGAGCACACAGGCACACGCACACACACACACACACACACACACACACACACACACACACACACTGACACAAAAACATACACACATTCAGGAAACACATAGACACACACGCACACGCACACACACATACAGTACATACTGACCCAAAAACCTACACTCATTTACTGATACAAAAACATACAGACATTTAGGAAACGCATACACACACACTGACACAAAAACATACACACATTTAGGAAACGCATACGCACACACACGCACACACACACACACACACACACACACACAAACACACACACACACACACACACACACACACACACACACACACACACACACACACACACACACACAAACACGACGCACGCACGCACGCACACAGACACTCACACACACACACACACAAACACGCCGCACGCACGCACGCAGACACACACACACAAACACACAAAAACACGCCGCACGCACGCACGCACGCACGCACGCACGCACGCAGACACTCACACACACACACACACACACACACACACACACACACACACACAAACACGCCGCACGCACGCACGCACGCACGCACACACACACACACACACACACACACATACACACACACACACACACACACACACATACACAAACACGCCGCACGCACGCACGCAGACACACACACACACACACACACACACACACACACACACTGAGACTCGGTGTTGGCCCCTGGTCCTAACCTGGTGTTTTTCTCCCCAGGACGGGGGGAGTCTGCTGGACTCCACAGGGGCCCTGCGCCTCCCGCTCTATACCGCCTGGCTGGAGCTCTATCAGAAGGAGGTAACCTCCTCTACCTCTGACCTTAGTCTAGTCTAGAGCTGACTCCTCCCCTTCCTGTTTAGCGCCAGGTTAGCGCCACACTAACCTGTGTGTGTGTGTGTGTTTTCACTGACCTGACCTCCGAAGAACCACCACACACTCGAACCAAACCACGGGGTGACAGGTCAGGGGTCAGGCTGTGGTGACCCCTTGTTTCACCGCGGGGGGGGGGCTCTTCCTGGGGCTGGTGGTCAGTGTGTGGTGGCTCCTGGATGAGGTCAGAGGGGGTCTTCTAGTGTTGGTGCTGGCTGAGCGGTGGTCTTCTCCGCTCCTCAGCCCTGTTGGTTTCCTGGTCGGGTGCGATGCGGCTCTTCCGGTCTAGATCTGGCTCTGGTTCGGTGGTTTGTATGTTTTCGGTGTCCTGGCGGAGGTGTGGTTCAGTAGCAGTCAAGCTTCACTCCATCCACGGTATGAAGCCAACGGCGTCACTTAGCCAAAATACAAATCTACAATCTGCCCATCTGTCTGTCTGTCTGTCTGTGTCTGTCTGTCTGTGTCAGTGATTCACTGGGTAAAGAGAACCCAAACCTGTACCCGTGGAGGCAGACAGGCAGGTGGTGAGCTGGTAGAGAGACAGTCAGGCAGACAGGCAGGCGGTCAGCTGGTAGAGAGACAGTCAGGCAGACAGGCATGTGGTGAGCCGGTAGAGAGACAGTCAGGCAGACAGGCAGGCGTTGAGCCGGTAGAGAGACAGTCAGGCAGACAGGCAGGCGGTGAGCCGGTAGAGAGACAGTCAGGCAGACAGGCAGGCGGTGAGCCGGTAGAGAGACAGTCAGGCAGACAGGCAGGTGGTGAGCCGGTAGAGAGACAGTCAGGCAGACAGTCAGGCGGTGAGCCGGTAGAGAGACAGTCAGGCAGACAGGCAGGTAAAGAAACAGTGTGTGGCTTTTGTTGCTCCTGGCAGCGAGACATGTAGCTGTCAGAGAGGATTACAAATGGCAACACGCTACTGTTATCACAAATCACTGATGTTTCGCTGTGTGTGGATAGCAGAGCGTTCAGAGGCTGAAGCCTTCTGTGGCTCTGCCAGACTTGGCAATGGTCACCGAGGTATTTTCCGATTTTTTTATTTAAGCGCAATGATAAACTTAAAGAGTTCCATCATCATTCTCAAGTGCTGGACTTAAGAGTGTGTGTGTGTGTGTGTGTGTGTGTGTGTGTGTGTGTGTGTGTGTGTGTGTGTGGTGTGTGTGTGTGTGTGTGTGTGTGTGGGTGTGTGTGTGTGTGTGTGTGTGTGTGTGTGTGTGTGGTGTGTGTGTGTGTGTGTGTGTGTGTGTGTGTGCATTGTGTACACAGTTTTTTATTTATCATCACAGTTTAACAGTTTAATACCGGTTCTTTCTGAACAGGCAAGCAACAAATACTTAGATGGCATTGGCAAGGGGTCTAATTACTATTATGCTATTATTTTGATAATGTCAAAACTGGGAGTATAGCATATTTATCCTGGTCATAGACCATGGATCATGGAACATGAATGGCCATGAATGAACATGGCCATTAAACTAGGTAATGTGCAATAAATGCATTGGAAGTGACCAGAGCATATGCTATGTGTAATATATTCATTAAGTAGTGATCAACATGGTCAATACCATGAGTGTTGCTGGTTGAGAGGCCTGGTGGCCTCTGGGAACAGACTGTGAGCTGTGAGTCTGGAGGTCCATATTGTGTGTTGATCAGTAGACACAGCAGCAGATGCGTGGAGTGTTGTGTCATCAAAGAAGTTAAGATCAATCTGTCACACAATCTACAAATCCTTTTCTCTCTCTGTCCATATCTCTATGAATCTTTCTCCTGTTCGCTGTGATTCACTGTCACACACACACACACACACACAGACACACACACACACACACACACACACACACACACACACACACACACACACACAGACACACACACACACACACACACACACACACACACACACACACACACACACACACACACACACACACACACTGTTAGATGGTTAGAGTTAGTTAGTTCCTGTGTTGTGAGAAGGGCTATGTTTCTTTAAAACTGCACATTCCACACACCTCACCTAGCATGACCACAAACACACTGCTTAACCAGAGGGAGAGATTATTACGATGGTTGGGTGCCAATGGTACAATGGTATGAAGGGAGATAAGTAGTGATGGCCCGAGGCGCTGATATATCTACCCCTCTGTTGTCATGAGGCCACACTACTTTAAATGAAACCAAAATTGGCGAGTTTGCAGAGATTAAATGACAATTTGGTTTGCAACCAAATTGAAGTGCTTCATTCCCATCTCTTCCAGAGTACTGAGCCTCATCTGGTCTGGTCTGGTCTGGTCTAGCCTTGTCTAGCCTGGTCTAATCTGGTCTGGTCTGGTCTGGTTTAGCCTTGTCTAGCCTGGTCTAATCTGGTCTGGTCTGGTCTGGTCTCATCTGGTCTGGTCTGGTCTAGCCTGGTCTAATCTGGTCTGGTCTGGTCTGGTCTAGCCTGGTCTAATCTGGTCTGGTCTGGTCTTGTCTAGCCTTGTCTAACCTGGTCTGGTCTGGTCTGGTCTAGCCTGGTCTAGTCTAATCTGATCTGGGCTGGTCTCATCCGGTCTGGTACAATCTGCTCATGATGAGCTGGTCTGGTCTGGTCTGGCCGGACCTGGTCTGGTATGGGGATATCTGGTCTAGGCCAGTCTGGTTTGGTATGGGGTTATCTAGTTTAGGCCAGTCTGGTCTGGTATGGGGTTATCTAGTCTAGGCCAGTCTGGTCTGGTATAAGGGTTATCTAGTCTAGGCCAGTCTGGTCTGGTATGGGGTTATCTAGTCTAGGCCAGTCTGGTTTGGTATGGGGTTATCTAGTCTAGGCCAGTCTGGTCTGGTATAAGGGTTATCTAGTCTAGGCCAGTCTGGTCTGGTATGGGGTTATCTAGTCTAGGCCAGTCTGGTTTGGTATGGGGTTATCTAGTCTAGGCCAGTCTGGTCTGGTATGGGGTTATCTAGTCTAGGCCAGTCTGGTCTGGTATGGGGTTATCTAGTCTGGTCTGGTTTGGTGAAGCTTCAGCTGACATCACCCTGGACTGCAGGTTTGACAGATGGCCAGGCAGCTTGTAAACATATCGTGTTGAACACAAGACTTTTATGTCTTGCGGGAGACACCGTAGATTTATGAAAGGACGGCTAGCACGTGTGTGTGTGTGTGTGTGTGTGTGTGTGTGTGTGTGTGTGTGTGTGTGTGTGTGTGTGTGTGTGTGTGTGTGATTCATAAAGCTCAGTTTACAATGCCAGGGGCGAGGTGAGGTGATGTGGACTTGAAAGATGCGAACGAGACATCTAAACCTATGACAGAACTGATTCTCTGTTAACACACACACACACACACACACACACACACACACACACACACACACACACAAAATACACAGAGATAACACATGAGCCACACAGAAGACATGGTGATGAGTTTATTTTCTCTTTAAATCATTTTCATTTAAATGAAATGTGTGTCTGTATATTGTATATTGTATATACTCTAAATATTGTCTCTGTTTAAAACATCCAACTCTTATTTAATGCAGACATTCATTGGTTAGCGATGTTGTCACCATGGGGATGAGTCATTGCAGTGGAGAAAACCCTCTGGACTAAAGCACTGACTGAGTACTGAGCAAGGCAGTAGGCTACACACACACACACACACACACACACACACACACACACACACACACACACACACACACACACACACACATACACACACACACACACACACACACACACACACACACACACACACACACACACACACACATTTCAGGGTCATTTGTTTCTCATTTTACTGGCCTTTAATGTTTGAACTGCTCTGTGTTCTGCGTGTTATGAGTGTAACAAGATCTGCAGAGCCAGGTTCTCCGAGCTGCCTCGGGCTGCGTGACTCCACGCGTTCTGTTACCGTTCTACGTACAGCAGGTCTGCTGAAACACACTGTCTTAAGACACACTGTCTTCAGCTTTATGGTGGTGCCTCCTCTCAAACCAATGTGCAGTTTAACTCTCAATCAATCACTGAGGAGGCGATGGAAACCTCTCAGCACTGTGAGCTAACCAGCATTGTGTCAGACAGCTTCCAGGGTGTGTGTGTGTGTGTGTGTGTGTGTGTGTGTGTGTGTGTGTGTGTGTGTGTGTCTGTGTATGTCTGTGTGTGTGTGTGTGTGTGTGTGTGTGTGTGTGTGTGTGTGTGTGTGTGTGTGTGTGTGACCAATGTGGGTGACCGCGGGGATCAAGTGCGTCGCCATGACTCCTGAAACCCTGTTGCCCCTGGAGATTCTGCTGGGGCCCCCTTGAAATGTGGGGTCAGAAAGTAGAGCCCCCTCTCTCTGTCTCTCTCTGTCTCTCTCTCTCTCTCTCTCTCTCTCTCTCTCTCTCTCTCTCTCTCTCTCTCTCTCTCTCTCTCTCTCTCTCTCTCTCTCTCTCTCTCTCTCTATAACACAATGGCAGAAACACACACAGACAAGCATGCATCAACACACACACACACACATTCCACCACTCAACAGGGAATCGATATAAAGAGTACAACTAAACAATCGTTTCCATGCCAACTGTTGCCAACCACGACTACATTGACATCAACTTGTCAATACTTTTGTTCCAGGACATTTTACCGCCACTGCGCTCTGTTTTTCTCATCATTACTTTCCCGATCAAACTCTCTATAAATACATTGATGAGAAGGGTGGAGTTGTTAGTGTGTGTGAATGGGAACTGTTGAAGACTCTCTCTCTCTCTCTCTCTCTCTCTCTCTCTCTCTCTCTCTCTCTCTCTCTCTCTCTCTCTCTCTCTCTCTCTCTCTCTCTCTCTTTCTCCCTCTCTATCTCTATGTATATATCTCTGTCTCTATCTCTGTATCTATATATTGTATAGATATATTATCTATACAGTGTCTATCCATCTGTCTATCAACCTCTGTCTCTCTATCTCTTTCTCTTTCTCTCTCTCTCTCTCTCTCTCTCTCTCTCTCTCTCTCTCTCTCTCTCTCTCTCTCTCTCTCTCTCTCTCTCTCTCTCTCTCTCCTCTCTCTCTCTCTCTCTATGTCTCTCGCTCTCTGTCTGACCTAGCTCACTGGAGACACAAATCTTAATTGTTCCACTTCAGATTCCTTTGCCTCATTAGTCAGCGTGTTGAGACCCACAATCTTTTTTTTTTGGTTTCAAAGTGGTCGGATGTGTTGTATGATCTTCAACATAATAATCTTTGCGTTGAACCACTTTGTCGTTGATAGAAAACAGACTACAGTCCTGTTGGGTCTGAGAGCTGAGGGCCCTGTGGGGTCTGGAGTCGTGAGGCCTGTGGGTCTGAGTGTGGGGTCTGGAGCCCTGAGGCCCGTGGGTCTGAGTGTGGGGTCTGGAGCCCTGAGGCCCGTGGGTCTGAGTCCCTGTGGGGTCTGGAGCCCTGAGGCCCGTGGGTCTGAGGGCCTGTGGGGTCTGGAGCCCTGAGGCCCGTGGGTCTGAGTGTGGGGTCTGGAGCCCTGAGGCCCGTGGGTCTGAGTCCCTGTGGGGTCTGGAGCCCTGAGGCCCGTGGGTCTGAGGGCCTGTGGGGTCTGGAGCCCTGAGGCCCGTGGGTCTGAGTGTGGGGTCTGGAGCCCTGAGGCCCGTGGGTCTGAGTCCCTGTGGGGTCTGGAGCCCTGAGGCCCGTGGGTCTGAGGGCCCTGTGGGGTCTGGAGCCCTGAGGCCCGTGGTGGGGGGCCGTGTGTGCGTGTGGAGCTCCGATGTGGCCAGCGGCTGAGTGGAGGGTCCGGCTTCACCCTCAGCCCGGTGTCCACTGTCAACATCCCATAGGGGTTGAATTTGTGCTGAAACAAGGGGGGGGGGTTCACTTACACCTCCAGACGGGAGGGGCGTTGTGGGCGTGGCCAGGACAGCAGATCCCTGTCTGAACAGGTGCGTCTGTCCTACCTGTAGGCCTGCAGCAGAGCCGCTCCTCATGCACGCTCTGGGCTCGGCTGCAGCTCTGTGTTTGCTCGCGTGCACTCTGTTGTTTGGGGATTTAACAGAGTTAAAACATGATAGAGCAGGGATTATGGGTGGGATAAAATGGGATTATTTTGAACAAAACAGGAATATTTACAGTTCGTATGTATGGTATGTTTATTGGAATATGTTATACTTGGTATTTTGTTTTGCAAAAAAAAAGCATATTTGTCTGGCATTTGACATGGGTCTCATAGTTACATGTTTAGTGGCTCTTGAACCTTTTACATCATAAGAAGCGTTACTTTTTTACACAAGATGCATTGGCCCCAAAACACTCCTGGTGCTCTTCAAGTGCCCAGCCTCTCTTTTGTCCAAAAGGGAATTCCAGACATCGTAGTGTCATTTGATCACAATTAGATGGTTATCTGGTCATTATTTATAATCAGCCGTTTGTCTCTTTTGTAACGCTTTCTGAAAGAAAAGAAAGGAAAGGAAGAAAGACAACAATTGGTCAATGGGGAGAGCGTGAGAGAGGAGGAGAGAGAGGAGAGGACATATGAGGAGAGATGAGAGAGGAGGAGAGGACATACGAGGAGAGAGAAGAAGAAGACATATGAGGAGGAGAGAGGAGAGAGAAGAAGAGGACATATGAGGAGGAGAGAGGAGAGAGAAGAAGAGGACATATGAGGAGGAGAGAGGAGAGAGTAGAAGAGGACATATGAGGAGGAACAGAGGGGAGGAGAGGGGAGAGAAGGAGGACATATGAAGGAGGCCGATGGGGAGAAGAGAAGTGATAGAGTGAACAGAAAGAGGAGAGAGGAGAGAACAGAGGGTGGGAGATGAGGGGATACTGAGATGAGCTGAGCCACATTGTACAGTAACGTGCATTGAGAACATGACTGCTTGCATGCTGATGGATGTCATAGTGTGCCTTTTGCTGAAAATCAAAACATGTTTTTGGGGTGTTGCCGTGGAAACGGGGCATGGCAAAGGGAGTGCCACTAGTGTCTCTATGTCACTTCCTGTCTGTCACTTCCTGTCCGGATCTCTCCATTGCTGTCTCTATTTCTATCTTTGTGTTTACATGTCTCTCTCTCTCTCTCTCGCCCAGAGGAATGTTTTATTTGTACTCTCGTCTATTTCCATCTCTTTGTTCTTTGTTTTCATCCAGCATCATCTCATTACGTTAATCCTCTTTCAGTTCAACACATTCCTTTTCCCTCTGTTTCTCTTTCTTCATTCTCACTCTCCACTCTCCTCCATTGTTCGGTTATATACATACAATATAAACATTTTATTCATACAACAATGCAACATACAAGATACATCTTTGTGGCATGTTTAGGATAAACATTTCAAAATGTCCAATCGAACCAGCCCTGATCTTGTGTAAATGCATTGTAAGAACAACCCTGGGATATGTAGTCTTCTGGCTGTGTGGTTTTGTCTGTTCACAACCTGCTCAGGTACACAGAACGTTTACCTGAGCAGGTAACAGTTTGCTGAGTCAGTAATAACTGGTGTCTGTTATCTTCCCTTTCCGCTGCTATGTGTCTGTGGCTCCTGGTACTGGACACCAGGCATTGTACTGAAACGTGTTGGAGGGCTGATCTTCTGAGCTGCTGTTAGGTTTTTGGTCGGCCTTCGGCCTTGACCAGGGATAGCTCCAGCTTGGATGTGAAGCTCTTCGCTTCTGTTGTAGCACAGAGATGTTGATGCTTGTGGTTGGTCAAACAACATCTAAGTCTTTGTATTGTAGAAACAACAAAAAGGATATAGAAATAATGTGAACGAACCGACCTTTTTCAAATACGTTTTCCACGTAGTAGGTGGATTCGTAAACAACACACAAAGAATATCTGCACCATGAAGCAGATACAGAGCACCAACATGTCTGCCCAGTGTCAGCATGGAGGCCGTTCACCTCCTCACCATAAGCAGCTGTATGTTAAAGCCCAACCTCTGACCTCTGA
>JAXIVH010000043.1:819716-824716 GCA_036785325.1 Urophycis tenuis
TCAGACTACTGTGCAGGCCCCAGGCCACTGGAGATGACTGAATGAGATGTTGACTCTCTGTGTGGGTTATGTTGTTGAGTTGACTTTGTGTTGACGGACGGCCATGTCTCAGTCAGATGCTTGACCAGCTGTAGTTGTTGCTTACTTCAGGTTGCAACATCCCCGGTCCACTACCATTAATAACTACTTTTTCTAACCCGCGGTTTGGGGTTGGAGTGTGTGTGTGTGTGTGTGTGTGCGTGTGTGTGTGTGTGTGTGTGTGTGTGTGCGTGTGTGTTCGCTTCTCACAGCCTACAGATTTAGCATGAGTCACGTTCTGCTTGTCCCATCTTGCTCGGAAAGTGGAGAGATTGTTTCAATGTTCCTCTGCTTGTAATTGTTTGTGTGTGTGTGTGTGTGTGTGTGTGTGTGTGTGTGTGTGTGTGGTGTGGTGTGTGTGTGTGTGTGTGTGTGTGTGTGTGTGTGCGTGCGTGTGCTTATGCGGCTGTATGGACATTTCAAGTATTTCTCAATCTAAAGAAATATTTGAACCTACCTAACCTACTATTCTTCCGTAATAAATCCACGCCCCAGAAAACACAATGGCTCTCAAGTAAACACACAACATTCTGACAAATAAGAATACAGTTGAGGCAGGATCTAGTTTAAAAGTAACCAGTAGGAATTGTGACGCTCACATCATTCATGTAAATGTTGATCCAATTTATGTTTTGTCCTCCCAACAACAAAACAGGAGGAGACATATCTTGTAAATATATTGTTAGAATTTAATTTACATTTTGTGATATTTTTTAATGTTTTATAATGCTATTTATATAGCGACATGGAGGGAGTTCATGACAGAGCAGCAGGTTCAGGGCTGTCTGGCTCAAGGATGCTTCCAGTTAGTCTGATGGCATTGGGGTTCAAACCCAGGACCTTTTGGCTGAGAGTCAAACACCCTTGCAACGCCATGATCACGTTTTAGGTTGAAAGCGTTCATAGCGTTATGGTGGTAAAAGATAACAACCCTATCATCTTTAAAACCCTGGCGTCCTGCCTGGCGGGGGATGAAGGCAGGAAGTGGCCCACTGGATCTGCAGCTCTGCGTCCGCCGGCTCCATTGTTCCTCACACGTTAGCTTCCAGGAGCCGCGGCTCGTGTATTTGGGCCCCGTAAGGAGAGATGCCTGTTTGTGACCCGCGGGGCGCAGAACAATGTGTGAACGTCTCCATGACTTTGCCGCCGCCGCCGCCTCCCTCTGATGTGCGTGAGGTAGCCGTGGTTACCGTTGCCAAGCAGTGGATCGGTGACCGAAGCGGACTGGAGTTTTGAGTGTGAAGACATCTTGGCTCATCTCCGGTGTGTCGGGGGCTCTGTGTGGACCCGGGGCACCCGGGGGGAGACCAGGGCGTAGATATGACACCCGGCCTGTCACACCGACATTGTTCTCTCAGAACTTTAAAGTGATGGTTCGGAGTGAAATTCACCCTGAGGTCATTTCCACCAATAATCCAGCCAAATACCCCCTCAGATGCATTTTTAGCGATGGTCAATATTGGTCAAGTTTAGGGGTATCAGCCGAATGGCTTAGTACTGGAGTGAATGGTACAGTGTGTATATCTCGTAAATTACCCCGCTAATAATGCATGGATTGTTACCCAACTTCTTGTAGTAGTACATATAGGGTCTGTACTCACAAAACGAGGCATTTGAAAGTTTGTAAGTACACCAGGAGTTTATTTAAAAGAGCACTTTCCTGATAGCTTCAACTCTCTGCTGCTAACGCTACCGCTGCGTCAACGTCACTTCCATCTTTCCGGAAAAGTTCGTAAAAGTCCTCTTCAAAAACTCACAAGTGTAAGGAAAAAGTTAGTGAATTCAACACTCGCTAAAAATGCATCTGAGGGGGTATTTGTCTGGATTATTGGTGGAAATGACCTCAGGGTGAATTTTACTCCAAACCATCACTTTAACTTAAGTTCTGTGGCAGCCGCCTACTTAGCTTTGAGCTAGCATGTCGGAGCAGTGGGCCGCTGCATCGCTAGCTTTAGCCTCGTCTGGGGGCTTTGGGAGGTCCTACTTCAGAAGCTGGTTGTTCAAAAGAATGGTGCAAGGCCACAGCTGTTATATAATGGCTGTGAATATTATGGCATTTTTCTATCTGTTTTATTTTATGTTGAGCTCTGATATATACTGTCTGCATATATTGTATAGTTTTACATGAAGTCTAACTAAGCCTCCCTTTGTCCTTCTATACCCACCGGGAAGATTGCGGTCCAGTTGTGGCTCTCCTTCAGGTGTAGACACAAACAGTTTGACTCTGAGTAGGACTGACTGTGTGTGATCAGATGGGAGCTTCAAAAGAGCTGAACTAGGGAATCCTAAAGTCCTCGGTTTAGCCACGACCTAGCCTCACATGCTGAGTTTGTGCGAGCGTATGTGTTTGTGTGTGCGTGTGTGTCTGTGTGTGTGCGTGTGTGTGCTTCTGTGTTGAAATTATGTGCCCCTGGGGAAAGAGGGATCCAGAGCTTATGATGCTGATTATCAACAGGAAACACTGACTGTACCTGGCGCTGAAAGATACCACACAGCGTGTGTGTGTGTGGGTGTGGGTGTGTGTGTGTGTGTGGGTGTGGGCGCCAAGGGTTGGTAAACGTACAAAGCATGTTGTACTGGCTGAACCATGTCCCTCTCTCTCTCTTTCTCTCTCTCTCTCTCTCTCTCTCTCTCCTCTCTCCCTCTCTCTCTCTCTCTCTCTCTCTCTCCTCTCTCTCTCTCCTCTCTCTCTCTCTCTTCTCTCTCTCTCTCTCTTCTCTCTCTCACTTCTCTCTCTCTCTCTCTCTCTGTCTCTCTCTCTCTCTCTCTCTCTCTCTCTCTCTCTCCCTTTATATCGCTCTTTCCCCTGTCTGTATGTGGTCTACAGTTGGTGGGCTTTAGGTGGTCTGTTTCCTGTCTATCTCTAGATGTCTCAACCTGTTCCCCTGCAATTATGTCCTGACAGTAAATGTACCGTAGGAGGAAAAATGTCCAAAAGGTGTAGAAACGATGGGTGAAATGTTAATAATTGGTTTACTCTTTCGTATTAATCATTTGTTCATTTTAGAGTCATTCATTCATTTCTTCACAACTGTGCACGACAACCTACAACACCTCTTCTTATTATTGATTCTTATTTTTATTAATATTTTTTATTTTATAAAAATATGTTTGGACTTCTTTAAAAAATATGTTATATTTGTTGTTGTTTTATGCATATGTACTAATGCTGTATAGGCTCTCACTCCCTATCTCCCCACTGGTGAGGTTTTACTTTGAAGAACCCAGATTCAAGAGAAACATTTCCCCAAACAACGTTGTTGGTCAAAGTTAGCGCTGCCACCTAGCAGCCACCGTAGCGGCGGCGAGCGGTCACCAAGGCAACAGCAGGCAGCGCTATCCCACCAGCGTAGCAGTAGCCAGGTGCTCACGGGGTCTCGCTCTTCCTCCCGCTCCAGTGATGCCGGCCCCCCAGTTCTACGACGGCGAGGCGCTGGTGGCCTGGGAGCGAGCCTGACGTCACCATCGCCGTGCCCTGGTACCTGGGCCTGATGTTCCGCACGCGGCAGCCAGGGGGCACTCTCATGCAGGCCAACGCCGGCCCGCTCCGTCCCACCATCAACTCATGGTGAGTCGCTGTGCCGGAGACGCCGAAGTACATGCCCACACTGTTACGGGATCTTTAAAGCTACAGTACATTTTGTATTAATGTAGCCCAGGATCTACAGGCGCTAAAGCCAGACGTTTTGACATCATTACAAACATAAGCAGCGTTGTACTGTTGGCTAACTAAGGAGTTCTCAAGTAGCTGGTCGGTTTTTAATCCAACCAACCAGAATTATTGTAGACGTTGTTAGCTCAATACGTCCACAGGACTTAGCTAGCGCTAGCATGCCAACAATAGCGCAAACGTTTCCTTGCTAAACTAGTCTTGAGGACTTTCACCGATCCTCTTCCTCATGGCCTCCTCCTCCTCCCCTGTTCCCAGGTGAGTGGTCAGCAGGTGCGTCTGGAGGTGTTGTTCAACGACCAGCTGGTGGCCTCGCTAGCCCTGGCGCAGGTCCGCGTGAGCGACGGCGAGTGGCACCACCTTGCCTGGTGGAGCTCCGCAGCTTCAAGGACGGCAAGGACACCAAGTACCTGGCCTCGGTTGTCGCTGGACTACGGGATGTACCAGGTACACAGCACACTGTAACAGTCCTTTGTAACAGTCCTCGATCACTGGTACTAGACTACAGGATGTACCAGGTACACAGCACACTGTAACAGTCCCTTTGTAACAGTCCTCGTTCACTGGTACTAGACTACAGGATGTACCAGGTACACAGTGCACTGTAATAGTCCTCCTTCACTGGTACTAGACTACAGGATGTACCAGGTACACAGCACACTGTAACAGTCCTCCTTCACTGGTACTAGACTACAGGATGTACCAGGTACACAGCACACTGTAACAGTCCTCCTTCACTGGGTTACTAGACTACAGGATGTACCAGGTACACAGCGCACTGTAACAGTCCTTGTTCACTGGTACTAGACTATGGGATGTACCAGGTACACAGCACACTGTAATAGTCCTCCTTCACTGGTACTAGACTATGGATGTACCAGGTACACAGCACACTGTAATAGTCCTCCTTCACTGGTACTAGACTATGGATGTACCAGGTACACAGCACACTGTAATAGTCCTCCTTCACTGGTACTAGACTATGGGATGTACCAGGTACACAGCACACTGTAATAGTCCTCCTTCACTGGTACTAGACTACAGGATGTACCAGGTACACAGCACACTGTAACAGTCCTCCTTCACTGGTACTAGACTACAGGATGTACCAGGTACACAGCGCACTGTAACAGTCCTTGTTCACTGGTACTAGGACTATGGGATGTACCAGGTACACAGCACACTGTAATAGTCCTCCTTCACTGGTACTAGACTATGGGATGTACCAGGTACACAGCACACTGTAATAGTC
>JAXIVH010000043.1:829385-834385 GCA_036785325.1 Urophycis tenuis
AGGAAACATGAGGCGTGTTGCAGCACGGGCACAGCAGAGCGATAATACGATAATAAGATATGCAAAGCTATGCTAAATTAAGATAAACTACGAGAATGTTGCTAAGCTATGATTCATTGAATTAAGCTCAGACAATAGAAGATCTGATGTGCATAATCACGATAAGATAAAAATCTCCTTGTCTTAATGAGCTGTGTCAGACTGCGTCTCTCCGCTCAGTTAGTTCTGAAGAGGCCGTGTGGCCTCATTCTCCCACACCGTCCCTCCTTTGGGACCAACCGAGCCCTGTAGAGGCGTCCATGTTGACAGCCTCTGGTCCGTTGACCCCCCCACAGAACGAGGACCTGCGGCGTAACCAGTCCTCCATGGACGGCGAGCGCTCCAAGGCCATCGTGCCGTCTGCTGCGCGGGCCACCAACCACACGCAGCGGTTACTACGGCAACGACGTGAAGATGGCCGGCGAGCTGCTGGTGCGCGTGCTGCAGTACGAGAGCCGGCAGGCGGGGTTTGAACTCACGGCCACGCGGGACGCCGACTTCAACGAGGGTGACGAGGGGAGGTCCAGTTGAGCGTCACTGTGACCGCGGCTCGCTTGGTAAAACGCTGGGGGGTCCGCGGGGGTCCTTTACGTTAGCGGGGGTCTGTGTTTGGTTGTGACCCACAGTTTGGAGAAGAATTGTGCTTGACTATATGGACTGTACAATACAGACGTTTTGTTCTGTAGTGTCATCTTTGTCAAATTCTCATCAGTAATCTAATCCTTCATCCTTCAAAACATTCAGTCAATCACCCTCCCTCTCTCTCTCTCTCTCTCTCTCTTCTCTCTCTCTCTCTCTCTCTCTCTCTCTCTCTCTCTTCTCTCTCTCGTCTCTCTCTGCTCGTCTCTCTCTCTCTCTCGTCTCTCTCTCTACTCCTTCTCTCTCTCTCTCTCTCCCTCTCTCTATCAGAACCTGGTGCGGGCGGGCAGCGCTCTGCTGGACCCTGGTACCAAGGACCACTGGGAGCAGATCCAGAGGAGCGAGGGAGGCGCGGCCCTCTGCTGCGGAGCTTTGAGGAGTACGCCAGCACCCTGGCGCAGAACGTCCGAAAGACCTACCTGAAGCCCTTCACCGTGGTCACCGACAACATGGGTGAGGAGAGCAGCCGCCTTCACACAGAGTGTGCACCCTGACAGAGTGTGCACCCTGACAGAGTGTGCATGGTGACAGTGTGCACACCCTGACAGAGTGTGCATGGTGACAGAGTGTGCACCCTGACAGAAGTGTGCATGGTGACAGAGTGTGCACCCTGACAGAGTGTGCATGGTGACAGAGTGTGCATGGTGACAGAGTGTGCACCCTGACAGAGTGTGCATGGTGACAGAGTGTGCATGGTGACAGAGTGTGCACCCTGACAGAGTGTGCACCCTGACAGAGTGTGCATGGTGACATAGTGTGCACCCCTGACAGAGTGTGCATGGTTGACAGAGTGTGCATGGTGACATAGTGTGCACCTGACAGAGTGTGCATGGTGACAGAGTGTGCATGGTGACATAGTGTGCAATGGGGTGACAGAGTGTGCATGGTGACAGAGTGTGCACCCTGACAGAGTGTGGATGGTGACAGAGTGTGCATGGTGCAGAGTGTGCACCCTGACAGAGTGTGGATGGTGACAGAGTGTGCATGGTGACAGAGTGTGCATGGTGACAGAGTGTGCATGGTGACAGAGTGATGACAAACGTGACACAGACACGCGCTTTAATAGCTCACTCTCCTCCTGTCTCTCCTCTCTGTTCCCCCTCTCCTCATCCTCTGTGTCTCCTCTCTCTCCTGTCCTCTTCGTCTTCATTCCTTTCTCCTCTATCTCCTCTGTCCTTCTCTTTCTCCCACTCTCCCTCCACTTCTGCCTCCTTACTCCATTTCTTTCTCCCTGTCTCTCTCTTTCTGTCTGTCTCTCTCTCCTCTCTCTGTCTCTCCCTCTCTCTGTCTCTCTCTCCTCTCTCTGTCTCTCCCTCTCTCTGACTCTCTCCTCTCTCTGTCTCTCCTCTCTCTGACTCTCCCCCCCACACCTCGTCTCCCCCTCCTCCAGTCCTGACGGTGGACTACCTGGATGTGTCGGACCCAGACAGGACCACCTTCCCTCGCTTCCAGGACATCCAGGAGGCCGTCCCCCCTGAGCTGGGCTCCTCCATCCACTTCCCCGAGTTCAACCCCCACAGCCCAGAGCCGCCCGGTAGGAAACACCGGGATCCAAGCCTCTTCTGCCCTTACATGTCACTACTCTTTAGTTTTCTTTGGTTTACTCTTTAGTTTATTCTTCAGTTGTCCTCTGTCTACATGTCTCTCAGTTCAGTGAAAGGAGCTGTATTACAATGGAAGCATGTAAATTACTAACAAACAAAAAATATGAACTCCGAGATGATCAAATACATACATACAATATAATACAATAACCGTGAAAAGTATAAAGCTGACTGTATAACATCACTGGAAAGTGTAAACATTGTAATTAGGGTGTGAAGATGTTAAGTTCGACATTGATTGTGTACAAATCTTATGGCGGTTGGACAGTTTGTTCAACGGTCGGACATTGATGTACATTTAAAGAGTAGAGCTATTCAAATGTAGCATAAGGAGTAACAACGTGTCCCTCTCTCTTCAGCAGAGCCAACGCTGGCCTCAGGCATCCAGACCCGCCCTCCTGAGGGGGAGGAGCTACCGCGGGGGGAGGAGCCTACCGCGGCCAACAGGGAGCGACGGCACGCCGAGCCCACCGCCCACCTGCCGGTCGCCGTGAGTGATCGTGTACAAGTCCCTGGGTCAGCTGCTGCCAGAGCGATACGACCCTGACCGGAGAAGCCTCAGGTAGGCCCTTCAGCTCAACCACGTATCCCATAATACTCCAGGTCCCACACTGTGGGTCGTTGGTCTCTACGCCAGTGTGTGCCTTTATGTTTCTGTTTGTGTGGTTCTGGTCATAGTGCCCAAACCTCACTAATTCAGCGACTTTGAAGCTCTTTAACGTGTTGTACAAAACATACATGTGAACCTCCTTCACTGCATTTATCACATGTGAACTGGAAAACACAGCAAGACAGCAGAATTGGGCCATTTGTACTTTATTCCCTCGCAGTTAACCAATCATCTAATCATAACACGATGACAGTGTGTCTCTGAACAGCCTCTCTGATCCGTGTCTGAAGATGTCAGACGGTCTCTCTTGTAGTCACATCCAGTGGTTCTCCTGCTGGACAGCCTCTCTGAACCCGTGTCTGAAGTTGTCAGGCGGTCTCTCTGTGTCTCTGTGACAACTCTCCAGGGAGCTGTCATAATATTTACATGTGATCGTGTTGCACTGAAGCACAACGGGTGGTCCACCTGCTTCATGGAATGTTTTTTAGGTGTGTGTGTGTGTGTGTGTGTGTGTGTGCGTGTGCGTGTGTGCGTGCTGCGTGCGTGGTGTGTGTGTGTATTGTGTGTAAAGGTATGTCTTTGATATCTTCATGTATTACATATTTTTTTCCATGAACTCAGCTATCCCTCTAAACGTTATCTCTTAGTTTAAGTGTGTGTGTGTGTGTGTGTGGGTGGGGCGTGTTTACTATATATGTATCTATATATTTGACCTTTCCTTACCTGTATTAAGTTGTACATGTACTAATCTGTGTACCTGTATCTACTGTTTTTCTAACTGTACTTACCTGTACTTATCTGCCCTCACTGACTTGTTCTTGCTCAGATTCCAACATGTCTGAAAGCCTTGTTTTAAAAAGTTTTCCAGCCATAGAAAACATATGGAAAGTGTCCAAATTGATCAAACATCCTGGGAAAGCCCGAACATGTCATGGAAAATGTAAAGGTACGCTACATAAACATATTTCATGTTCGTGTGGGCCTGGGTTTCAGCCCCCAGCCAAAGGTCGATGAGGTCATGAGCTATCTCACAATCCTTTTTGAGGAGATACTCATATGAGATGTCAGGGAACATTCTCATGAAACATCCATCTCTGAATAATGTCTCCACCCCACTAATGTCCACTCCCTGTTCTTCTGGTTCTGTACAGACAGTGGGGAGGTGAGCCTTCTGTCTGGTTTTTGGCAGCAAACTATTTTTCAACATCATCCATGTTATGGCTGATTTGTGTTTTACAATCAGTGCATTTAAAACGAGAGTCTCAAACATCACCAAGTGGGATGGTGCTTGTTTGTGTGTGATTCTTCTTGTTCAGAAAGGTCCAGTGCTCGTAGTGACAGGCAGTGCTGTAGATACAGTAATGCAGACAGTGCCATAGTGACAGGCAGTGGTGTAGATACAGGGTAATGCAGACAGTTGCCATAGTGACAGACAGTGGTGTAGATACAGGTAATGCAGACAGTGCCGTAGTGACAGGCAGTGGTGTAGATACAAGGTAATGCAGACATTGCCTAGTGACAGGCAGTGGTGTAGATACAGGTAATGCAGACAGTGCCATAGTGACAGGCAGTGGTGTAGATACAGGTAATGCAGACATTGCCCTAGTGACAGACAGTGGTGTAGATTACAGGTAATGCAGACAATGCTGTAGTGACAGACAGTGGTGTAGATACAGGTAATGCAGACAGTGCACATAGTGACAGACAGTGGTGTAGATACAGGTAATGCAGACAGTGCCTATAGTGACAGACAGTGGTGTAGATACAGGTAATGCAGACAGTGCCGTAGTGACAGGCAAGTGGTGTAGATACAGGTAATGCAGACAGTGCCGTAGTGACAGGCAGTGGTGTAGATACAGGTAATGCAGACAGTGCCGGAGTGACAGGCAGTGGTGTAGATACAGGTAATGCAGACAGTGCCGTCACAGCGGGGCCCCCAGAGCCCCGAGGGCCCCGAGGGTGTTTTTGGGCCCCGTCCTGCAGAGTCCTGGGCAGTCAGGGCCAGGGCAGAGCTGGTTGTCACTCAACTCGTCTACACTACTGAATTTAAATGCAAGCAATATGATATTCAATGATATAATACATGTTTATACAAATTCATATTTATG
>JAXIVH010000043.1:836885-839385 GCA_036785325.1 Urophycis tenuis
ACCTACACCACGGTGGCCGTCTCCCTGTTTCTGCTGCTCCTCACCTTTGTGCTCCTCTGCCTGCTGCACCGGCTGCGCTCCAACCTGCACGCCATCCACCGCAACCTGGTGGCCGCGCTCTTCTTCTCCCTGCTCGTCTTCATCCTGGGCATCAACCAGACCGACAACCTGTGAGTCGCCCCATCTGATTGGTTATCTTTTAGGAGGACCTCTGGTCAGCGTGGTGGAGAAGATCTTTAAGGAGGACCTCTGGTCAACGTGGTGGGAGAAGATCTTTTAGGAGGACCTCTGGTCAGTGTGGTGGGAGAAGATCTTTTAGGAGGACCTCTGGTCAGTGTGGTGGGAGAAGATCTTTTAGGAGGACCTCTGGGATCTTTTAGGAGGACCTCTGGTCTGCATGGTGGGAGAAGATCTTTAAGGAGGACCTCTGGTCAGGTGTGGTGGGAGAAGATCTTTTAGGGGGACCTCTGGTCAACGTGGTTGGGAGGAGATCTTTTAGGAGGACCTCTGGTCAGTGTGGTGGGAGAAGATCTTTTAGGAGGACCTCTGGTCCGCATGGTGGGAGAAGATCTTTTAGGAGGACCTCTGGTCTGCGTGGTGGGAGAAGATCTTTTAGGAGGACGTCTGGTCCAGCGTGGTGGGAGAGGAACCCGTGGGGATGGGAGAACAGAGGGCAGAAAACACTTCAGAAAACACATCCCACAAACAGTCCGTTTGTGGGGATGTTCTTGAAAGAGTTGAGCCTTCAGGA
Source organism: Urophycis tenuis (assembly GCA_036785325.1). Classification (NCBI taxonomy): domain Eukaryota; kingdom Metazoa; phylum Chordata; class Actinopteri; order Gadiformes; family Phycidae; genus Urophycis; species Urophycis tenuis. Next base: position 837,637 of record JAXIVH010000043.1, read on the forward strand.
AATCAATGACGGAACTGGATATATGATTCATTAATCAATTTGATCAATTACGTTTTATACCACAACATACTGATGGCAGTGAGAAGTACACTAAAGTCATCTGGTGGAGCCTCCCCTAACAGAGGGCCGTGGATGGAAGTAGAGAACGTAGGCTGACAACATGACGTTCTCCCCTTCACTTCTGGTCCTATCTGGTTACACACTTGAAACACACTTTCGTCATATATGGGAATCGATACAGCAGAAGGCCCACGTTTCCACGGTGGTAAAACCACAGAACATGACATGTCTGGGCTGTAGAGTCCAGGGCAGCGTAGGAGGGGATAGTTAACACACTGGTTAGAATGTGTCTCACATCTCCTGCTTCACAGGGGAAACAACCCAACCAGAGCCAGCACTGTGTTTCAGATGACAGTCAACGTCAGAATCACAGAGATTCACTTTGCAAGCATAAACGTGGAACGACAACAGAAACAAAGATGTGTTGTTGTGGTTCATAAAACGCCATGGCAACATTGAAATCAGATCAACATTCAAAACATTGGCACAAACACAAACACACACACACACACACACAAAACACACAAACACACACACAAACACACAGGCACACATGCATGCACAAACACATGCACAAACACATACACGCACACACAAACACACACACACGCACAAACACATACACACACACACAAACAGACACACACGCACAAACACATACACGCACACACAAGCACAAACACACACACACACACACACATACAAACACACACACACACGCACATACACACATACACACACACACACACACACACACACTCACACACACACACACACACACACGCCTGCAGGACAACCAACTCCTGTCAGTATTTTTCCAGTGTGTGTGAGTAGCGGTGGGTCTTAGTGCAGGATCAAGTGGTCTCCGTCTGCATGTTTACCATGCGCTAACCGCCCTTAGCCATGCTACGCTATTTGTCTGTCCCGAAGGCACGTCGGCAGGCCGCTGACAGGAGGGGTTAGCAGTTTAGCCGACCTGAGAGCCCATCTTTGTTAGACAGATTAAGTGTTTTGCGGCTCGCTAATGAGGCCTGCGGCTGGGAATGTCTCGCCAAACGCCACTGGCCGCGCCCGGGGAAGTCTCCCTGCCGGAGGCTACCGCTAACTGTAGTACCAGACTGAGACTTCTGTTGCTTTATCTACGGAGAGCTTCTACGTTATACTGTCACTTTGGTTGCGTCGGCAGGGTGGATATACATGGAAGATGCAGGTTGATGGCCAGTTGACTTTCGCTTATTGTAGCATAAACTAAATTAAGCTAGCTGTTAGCGTAGCTATTCTATAAAGATAACTCCTGTTGCTTTTATAATTTAATTTGACAGTGAAGCTGCACATGGAGAGATAAAGGTTGAAATTGAATTTATTATTATTATTATTATTATTATTATTATTATTAGGCGCTGTGGACAATGTTGTAGTTTTTCTAACTTCACAGCATTAGGGGAGAGGACCCCAGACACACACACACACACACACACATACACACACACACACACACAACACACACTCACACACACACACACACACACAACACACACACACAACACACACACACACACACACTTAGCTCTGTCCAAATCAGTGGCAGAGCGAGCTGGGACTGGTGTCTCTCACACTTCAGAGCTCTTGGCGATCTCCCCCGCAACGTAATCCAATAATAAGGTCCTAGTTCCATCTGGGAAACCTCAG
>JAXIVH010000043.1:846885-881378 GCA_036785325.1 Urophycis tenuis
CAGGAGAGAGGGGAATGTTTCCAAGGAGAGATGGGAATGATTCCCAGGAGAGAGGGGAATGTTTCCGAGGAGAGATGGGAATGATTCCCAGGAGAGAGGGGAATGTTTCTGAGGAGAGATGGGAATGATTCCCAGGAGAGAGGGGAATGATTCCCAGGAGAGAGGGGAATGATTCCCAGGAGAGAGGGGAATGTTTCCAAGGGGAAACGGCATGGGAGTCAAGGAAGATTAAAGCATCTCTTGTTAGGAGGGGGATGAGGAGAGAGGTGGGGGCGTGTTTGACATCAGCTGTCACACTGATCGAGTCAGGGCTTGATCTAACTGTTCTCTCTCTCTCTCTCTCTCTCTCTCTCTCTTTCTCTCTCTCTCTCTCTCTCTCTGTCTGTAGGGAGGAGTGTGGGGTGAAGGCAGGTGTCTCCTCAGGTTTGCTGAAGGGACACACAGACCTGGACGGACCCCACTTCCACAGGAACCCCACAAAGGGTGACGGTAAGACCCCAGTCCCCCTGCCCCTCCTCTTCCTCCATGACCACTGCCCTCTCCCTACCCCTCCTCACCTCCTCCATTGACCCCCCACCCACACTCCCCAACTCTCCTTTCTCCCCCTCTCCTCCTCTTCCTATAACTTCACCCTCCTCGTCTTCATCACTCCCACTCTCCTCCTTCACTGACCACCTCCCTTTTCCACCTGCATCCTCCTCCTCCTCCTACAGTTATCTGATAACTAATTACTTCATTATTAGTCATTAGTTGTCAATGCTAACACATAGTATTAGTTACATCTTCATTAGTTACACCATTGATTACATCATTGGTTACATTACTAATGGCATCATTAGTTTCATCGTTCATTCACATGATAGTTCTGTTTGTAGAGAGAGATCCAGTGATGGGAAACAGGGATGCACACACACACTCACATGACACAGTACACACAGTAGCCCCCGTGGGCCCTGACGTTGCCCTGCCGCCCTGCAGACTCCGACTCGGACAGCGAGCTGTCCCTGGACGACCACAGCTCCTCCTACGCCTCCTCCCACTCCTCGGACAGCGAGGACGAGCGGCACCACGTCAAGCCCCAGTGGAACAACGAGAGGCAGCCGGTCCACAGCACACCTAAGGGTGCAGGTAGGACCCAGCGCTGCTCACTGCTGCCACCTCACTGTGACGGCCAGTCACCAGGTCCTGAGGTGGTGAATCAACATGCGATGACACTGATACCAATGATAACCCCCTCCCTCCCTCCAGTGGACGCGGTGACCAACCACGTGCGTCCCTACTGGCCGGTGGACGCCACCACGGCCAGCGACAGCGAGGAGCCCGGCGCCGGGGAGGGGCTGAGGGTGGAGACCCGGGTCAACGTGGAGCTGCACCCTGAGAACAAGTTGAACCAGGGGGCGGAGCGGGAGAGAGAGGCCCCCGCCCAGCGGGAGAGAGAGCCGGCGCGGCGGGGAAGGACACGCCGCCCCCCGGACAGACCAACAGCAACCAGCAGCCGGAGCAGAGGAAAGGTGAGGGTGAGACACGGGTTCAGGTCAGGAGGGACTGGGGCAGCTGAATCATATGAAGCTGTTACTAGACAGCAGGAATGATGAATGCTGTGCAGGAATTCTATCTGCTCTCTCTCTCTCTCTCTCTCTCTCTCTCTCTCTGTCTCCTCCCTCTCTCTCTCTCTCTCTCTCTCTCTCTCTCTCTCTCTCTCTCTCTCTCTCTCTCTCTCTCTCTCTCTCTCTCTCTCTCATACATAGGTAATAAGGGAACTCTTAGCTATACATAACTTGGTAGCCCATAGCCCATGAGGCAGTCATCCTAGGTTGCGTGCCCCTCAAGCTTCATCTCGTTTTCCGGTTCATTCACACCGTGCTAGTTGTGTAGGTTTGTATATGTACTGTGTATCTACACAGGCTGTGCATTAGTCCCCTTATTCCCCTTATAAAGATCAGCAACAGATGAGCTCCTGAATGAGTGACTTTTTGAGACTTTTTTCACACTCAGCATCCACCAAGGCAGATTAAGGTACAGGTAGACTGTGGACATGGGGGATCGAACCCAGTACCTTTCAGCTGGGAGTCTGACCAGTCTAACTCCCCCCCTCTCCTCTAAGGCATCCTAAAGAACAAGATCAGCTACCCTCCCCCGCTGAGCGATAAGAACATGAAGAACCGGCTGCGTGAGAAGCTGAGTGACTACCACGCGCCCACCATCCCCACCACAGCCGCGCCCCCCAACAACAACAACAACAAGAGCACGCCCTCCCCCGTCAGCCCCGCCCCCCCGGGCCCCGAGGCCCCCGCCGTGGGGGGCGGTAACCACGGTAACCACGTCAACCACGCGGCGGTGAAGCCGCCCGTGGCCCCGCGGCCTCTTCTGGTTGCCGGGACGACCGCCATCCACCGCGAGACCAATGGGGCGTGGCCATGCACGTGAAGGTCAATGGGGGCGTCGACGAGTCGGACTCTGAGTGAGTAGTCGTCTCGCGCTGATGATGTCACGCAGGGCGCTAGGTCATTGTGTAGCAGCATCATTCTCTCATTTATGTTCTACACAATGTGATAATGTATCAAGTAAGTCAGCTCTAATTATATTATATTCTATATTATATTCTATTATATTCTATTATATTCTAATTATACTCTAATTATTTGATACATCAAATTGATGCTAATAATAGATTCTCATTTGAGATGTGACGTTAAACACAACTTTATTGCTAGAGTTCATGACAACAAAGTGTGAGCATGGCTCCAGCCTGCATGTGCTCCGGGCTCACCTCCTCTGGAGCAGGAGCAGCATGACCCCAACCAGCACCCGGCCTAGTTACAGCATGGCAACCACCTCCTCCTCCCCTCGTCTAACACTGCATGTTGTCTCTCTCCCTCCCTCCCTCCCTCTCCTCTCTGCATCCTCCCTTTAATCTTCTCCTCTTTTCTCACTCACTGCACACCTTTCCTCACTCCCTCCCCTGCTACCTCCCTCGCTGCCTCCCCGCCACCTCCTTCCCTCCCCTTCCCTCCTCCTCCTCCTCCTCCTCCTGTTCTCCTCACAGTGGGAGTAACGAGACTTCCATCTGACCCCCCTGTTAGGAAGACCCAGACCAGCCTTCCCCTCTGAGAGACAGACGAAGAGAGAGGAGGAGGAGGAGAGACAGAATGGAGGGAGGGACATTTGGCTAAGAAGGAGGAGAAGAGGAGACCCTTTTCTTAAGAGCCCATCAAACTGCCAAAGCCTCTTCCGTCCGTCCGTCAGCCAGCCATCCCGTGTCCTCCTGTTCCCCCTCTCTCTCCCAGTGTGAACAGTATTACCTACAGACTGAACCTGTCTCTGTGGATGGACATCTTTGACCAGGAAGATAGAAGGAAGGATAAAGGGAATGTTAAGACAGACCACTGAGTGGAGGGAGAGAGAGACTCCTGTGCCAAAGCCACTGAGGAAAACTTTCAGTTTGATTTCATCGGGTGGAAAATAGTGTTGGTGGTCTTCCTTTTGGCGCAGTGTGCTTGTGATGTCACACATCCCAAGTTACGGATCTGATTGTTGGATGTTATTCCTAACCAATCGAATGGATACTGCCTTCAAGACAGACGGACGGCCACTTACGGTGGACTTGTACTGTCATGTTTGTAGTTCCAAAGGCCACAAAAAGGACTACAACCCACACAGGGATACCTGTGACTGGAAGTTTGGACAATGGAATCCTAGCTCATCATAAGTGTATATAGGTGTTCATTTGGAGCTACGCACCAGGTGGTCCACGTTGCATGGACTGTCTGCTGTGGTGCCGAGCTGATGCTAGCAACATGCTAATGCTAACCACAGGCTCCACTCAAAACACTGTATCAAACCAAGTGCTCTTCCTCTCTACACGACAGACGTCCTCTTCCAACCACTGTGGACTTAGCCTGTACGCGCTCCCATAAGAACCAGAGGGCTTCTGTCTGGGTGGGTTTACCACAAGCTGTTCCATCAGGCAAAGAGATCAAACTTTTTATTTGTTTTAAACGTGTGCCTTTGAACCACGTGCCTGGGCTGAGGCTTAATGCACACTTACAAACACACACACACACACACACACACACACACACACGTACATGCACGTGTGTGAAAACTACAATAAGTGTACACACTTACTATAGACACAAATATACAAACACACACACACACACACACACACAAGCTCAAGCACATATCACATGCATGCCTTTTAGTGACCTGGAATGTGCCCAAATACTGTCCTTAATAATAGACCTCAGTCTATCATCTGTCCTGGATCCCGGGCATTTCAGACGTTTTCCTGTATTCTGGAATACTGAATTCTGGAATACTATGAATAGCGAGTAAATCAGTGAAACAAAAATAAATACAAAATCTGAATAATGAATGAAGTGGGGATCAATTGTGGTTCGTGAAGAAGTTATTGCAGGGAATTTTTGTATTTAAAGAAATCACTCAAATGCTTTGTTCTCTTTTCACTCAACAGAAAATCATAGTTTAATTTTTTGACTCGATGACAACAACTTCCTGGTTATTTGTAAAGTAAAAGTAAATTTCAATCCTGTCAATGCACTGCATCTCTTCCAGGACCACTCTGAGTAGGGTTTACAAACCACAGCATCCTGTAGACACAGAAACAAGTGCACACACTCACACACTTACACACACACACACACACACACACACACACACACACACACACACACACACACTCACACACACACACACACACACACACACACACACACACACACACACACACACACACACACACACACACACACACACACACACACACTCACACACACACACACACACACACACACTCACACACACACACACACACACACACAGACACACACACACACACACACACACAGACACAGGCCCCAGTGTTTTGCTTCCATGTAATCACAAATGCCGTTGATTTAAAAAATAAATGTTCTTATCTTTTTGTATAATCCAAAACACTGGATATGTTTTTGTAACATAATGTATATTTATTTTTTATGGTTTTAAAACACTGGATTATAAAAAGAAAAAAATGATTGTGACTGTAAAATAAAAGATGATGTTTTTAATTGTCTATCATCATTGTTGAGAGAGAAAGAGAGAGAGAGAGAGAGAGAGAGAGAGAGAGAGAGAGAGGTTGGGTGTTCACTTGCTATGTTAGTGTGTGTGTGTGTGTGTGTGTGTGACTGCTTACTCTCCGTTATTCAGCATCATGCCTCCTGTCAGGCGTGGGAATCGAACCAGCAACCCCACTCCACCCCTTTGCGTGCAACAGGGTACACAGATGACAGGTAGTAAGTGACATTGTAATGACAATGATATGACAGTGATGACATGAATCCCAACCAGAGACGTCTACGTCTGTCTGACTGCAGGAGAAGAAAGTAAAACACACTGGAGCACCGGAGGAAGGAACAGAAATAGTTTGAATATTTTGAGGCAGTGGGCACACAGAGGGTCCTGGGCACTGAGGCTTTTGTCCATACAAGGGCATAGTGAGGAGAGAGAGGGAGAGAGAGGAGGGAGGAGCAGACTGATGACTTGGGTTGACACAGACAGAGGAGAGGAGTTGTGGGGTGGGAAGGCCCAGAGTGTCCTGAATTGTAGCGTTAACCTGTCATACATTCTGCTCTCCCACGTCGTGAGCTGTGATGGCTGACAGTCTGGAGACACAGACATGGAACAACAGCCCAGTCAAGGAGAATAAATACAGAGCTTTGTGACGCTGTGTTTGACAAAGCGACCACAAAACATGTCATGGAAACAAACGCACATGTCCTCTATGTCCCTCTATGGGACATCCCTCACTCTCACTGTCTCGTGCCAGCCTCATTTGGAGCACGCTGTGATGAAAACACCTGGGAATAAAGTGAGGGGAGGAGGGAGAGAGAGGAGAGCTGAATGGGTGGAAGAGGGAAGGAGGCAGGGGTGAGTTGGGGAGAGGGGAGAGAGAAGGCTGTCTAATTGTCTCCATCTCTTCCTATAGTATCAGCCTGAATATCTGTCTGGCAGGTCAATGTTATAGTACACGCACACACGCTACACTTTAGGCCTATAATATAAATATGAACAATATAACCTTATGTATAACCTAACCTATGATGAAACATGAGTGGACGTATATGAAGACTGCTATCTTCAGCTTCCCCTGCCAGTCTCTACGTTATCTCTGTCCTATATCAGGCGACATGTCTAAATAATTAAAACCCTGAGAGCCACAGTTGGCATCGAGTAGAACGGGAAAACCCGGTGAGCTGCTCGGTGGAGCAGACTCCGGTCCACCAGCACCATCTACTGGTCTGCTGCGTGGGAGTGTGGGAGCATATATACACAGGAGACTATCTATGTGTGGGAGCGCTAGGCTACGTGTCCATGGAAACCAAATCAGCTCGCTAGCTTACACCAGTTTAAACCAACAGCAATAAATGCGTGGATTTCATTGTCTCCACCAAACTACACTATTGATCAGTCTAGAAGACATGATCACCGTGTTTGTCGTTAGAGGAATATGAACTCAGTTGACCTGGTGCCTGTGAAAGGCTTAAAGGATGAAGAGGTTTATGAAGGGCTAACCACACCAGGACTGAGCGTCATGGTGCTCCTGTCCTCCCAACCTTCTCCTTCACCTTGATGGAACACGTCATCAATGAAAGATGAGATGGACAATCAATACAGAGAACTGTACGTCTTGGCACTTTATAATTAGTCTTTGTAATTTAGCACTGAGCTAGAGATGTTGTATATTAGAAATGATTAACCTAAAAGCGTCTGCTAAATGTAAATGTCCGGTGCTCCAACCGCGCTGTTGCACGCAGGCTATAATGTGAACAACTAAAAAGTACTTTTATCACTACGGTTGGAATTTAAATTAAATAGATAGACTACAGTCACAAACGGGAAACTAAATAGCTGTCACATTGATAGTGATTGCTCAGACCCTCAACTCATGTTTGTGGCCATAGATCTGTTTCTTTTCCTGAAAAGATGAATGGTGCGTCGTTTTAAACGTTCCTGCCAAAGAATGATGGGACGGCATTACGTTTACATTTAGGAGACACTTTTATCCAAAGCAACTTACAAAGAGTCCATTTGTCATAATGGTGAAACATTTCATTGCTGTTAATACAGTAAGAACACCAGAACAAGTGTCAAGCATTTCAATTGCTAAGTTAACCATTTCTAGTATACAATATCTCTGACTAAGTGCCAAGTTACAAAGAGTGATTATAAAGTGCCAAAACATACAACATACAAGAGGTGGGGGTAGGTAGAGGATGGATGTTATGCAGGGTTCAGGTTAACTCTGCCATCTGACCTTTTCCTCCTTTTAGTGATGGAGGTACCAGTCGACCAGCTGGGGTAGTTGAGCGGAGTGCTCGAGCAGGGGCGTGGGGTTTCACTAACACCTTGAGGTAGGTAGGGGCAGTTCCATTAACAGCTTTGTAGGCCAGTCACCATTGACTCCTCTCGTATCGTAAAGGATGGTCCAGTGTGCCTTATGCTAAAGGGGATACGAAAGGAAGCATTGAACCTTTCTTTAGCATTCAGAGAATTTGAGCAGCTCTCGTCATAGCTGCCACTTGGCTGATACTTCAGGGTCATTTCAGTCAGTTAGGGCCCATGTCTGTGTGGTCTTTATCTAGCAGAAAAGCGCGGCCATAAAGCACTTGTTGGGTGAGAAGAAAAAAAGCTGCATGCTGTTTCCCTCCCCCAACATATCTCCAACCACTGTTGTATCCTAGACTAGGTTTGTGAAGTTCCCTATGTTATTTTTATTTGACGGACACGGCAAGATTAAGTTTCTCCAACATTTTCCTCTTTAAAAGGGTGACCTGCCCCATCGAATATCTGATTGGTTGTCTGAAATGTGATGACACCAGCACCTTTGATGCTGAGGATAGTCAAACAATGAAGATGTGAAAAGATGTGAAGGAGAATTCACAAGGACGCTCAAATCGGCTGTTTCACGCAGGCTATATAAATGTGGACAACCACGTAAAAAAATCTAACTTTATCACTATGGTTGGAATTTAAATCACATATGTTTGGGCTACAAGTCACAAAAGGGAAACAAAATAGTTGTCACATTGATAATGATGTCTGAAAGGGAGTGACAGTGACGACACGTGGCGCCGTTCTGAAAGGGTTGCTTCGGTCGAGTAGTCAAAAAGTGACGTCAGTCAGTTAGGGACCTTCCTCAGCGTGAAAGACTATCTGACGTCTGCCGTTGAGATATTTTCAACAAGAGCTGCGAGTGGCCGCATACGCTCTCTACTCATTGGGAACAATTGAAAAAAGATGTTGGCGCTCAGAAAGAAATGTTATGTGGACACAAACGCTATGTAGGATCCTTCCTTGTCAAAAGAAGTCCGTTCGCAGCCACAGTAAGGGAATTCCAACCAAACTCTTCTGGTCTGGTGTGATGTCACTCTACGATGACGTCACACACCGTGTTACCTGTTCTTTGTAATATATTACCAAACGTAGGGATTAAATAACAAAACTGTTTTCATATTATTATGACAGATCATGCACTTTCTCATCTCAATGTTTCAATGTATAAACAAATTTGTCATCCTGTTTAATTTACATTCCTGTCTAATTTACACTTATGTTGCGTTTTGGATTATGCAAATTATGCAAATGCATTCAAACATAATACGGTGTATGTTAATGCTAAAAAAGTAAAGTAAATAAAAGCCATGAAAAATCTTTGAGAACAACAGAACTGTCATGTGTAATATTGACACTCTTTGGTCCTGAAACCAAAACAAAGAACTTCAGCCCATGTCATTTATTTGCTTTAATTAAAACATTAGCCTGCCATTAGCTTCTCTTGATGACGTCATCGCCCGAGCAGTGTGGGCACAGGTCTTACATCACTGAGCGCCTCCAGCTGGTTACCCCTGGCAACGCAACCAGCCAAGCGCTGACCTTTTCCAGGGTTCTGGAGATCTGCTCACAGAGCACAGACTGAGATCAACTGAAGCGTTCAACATGCACGTGAACTGAAGGGAAATACATCACACCTCATTCGGATCTGACTCAAATCAACAGCAGTTATGATTGAATCACAACTAAAAGTTGATGCACAACAATACATGAGCGAGGCTGTTGCAGGTCCCTCCCGTCTGGCTCCAGGGAACACACGCTCATGAGTACGGGCCTTTGTGGCTTCAGAAGAGAACGGTTGGTGTCCTCACCATAGCTCATGTCTCTCGCTCTCCTCTGCTCTCTCTGTATGCCTCTGTGTGTTGTTCTCTCTCTCTCTCTGGTGCCCCCATATCAGAGGGAGAGAGAAAGAGAGAGAGAGAGAGAGAGAGAGAGAGAGAGAGAGAGAGGGAGAGAGAGAGAGAGAGAGAGAGAGAGAGAGAGAGAGAGAGAGAGGAGAGAGAGAGAGAGAGAGAGAGAGAGAGAGAGAGAGAGAGAGAGAGGGAGAGCAAAACTGATCATCAGAGAAATATTAAGAAAAAGACATGTAACATGTCTTGTAAATGAGTTGTTGTACAGCCAAAATCCACCATGACCTCCTGCAGATGTGCATGGATGGACAGCATCTAACTGGTCAAACATGGCAAGGTTGGTTTATTTCTGACCCCTGTTGCCTCTTATTTTACAGGTGTTTCATGATCAGAAGTATGTGACTGTGATGCGGGGTCAAATGATGTTAATCAAAGTAATGTGGTCACATGAATGTCACATTTCTTTAGGCTAATCATTTTCCAAAAGGAGGACCTGTAGTTCCAGTTGAGTCATAGTCTAGTAAACAATATCAAACTGTCATCGGGTTTTCTCTTCTCTCCACATCAGTCGACCGTCGGTCACACGGGGCCGCCAAAGCGTCGCTGACGCGACAGCTGCTGTCCCTTTAAGAGAAACCAGCCAATGAACACTGACGTTCTTTCCTCGGCTGAGTCCGTGTGTGTGTGTGTGGCGGCGCGCGTGTGTGTGTATGTGTGTGTGTGTGTGTACCTTGCGAAATCAACAAGCAACAGACAGGAAGAGAGCGAGAGAGAGAGAGATAGAGAGAGAGAGTGGTAGCAACAGGGTTACACTAAGGATTAATCTTCCGCTGGAATTTCCTACAAGATTCTCCGCGATCGGAGGAGAAGTGTTGCGACGCCTCGTCGAGCTGCCGGGCGGGGAGGACGCGGCGGGTCCGGCGTGATGAGAGACGCGCGTCTGGATGGTTCTAATAAGCAGTCAACGAGCAGGTGGGACCCCAAGGATCGATTAAAAGCCAATCTCGGTGTTCATGAAACTTTGCTACGATTTACGTGCAGGGTAAGGACTCTGGCGTTTCTCCCCCCCGTGTTCATAATGAGTGACTAGTGTATCGCAGTAACTCCTTAACATATGCTCATGAATAACTTATTATTCTAATAGAGGAATTGACACGAATTCCAGATTCTGGGTGTTGTCGGCTATGATAACGGCGACTGTAACGTCGACTAGTCAGATATGATGACGATTAAATGTTAAATAATTTATCCTCGACTAGAGTGAAGCTAGTTTAGTCGAGGCCTGTTGAACGCGTCGCTGTCGGGGGACCATGTAACGGTATTGTCAATTCTCGGGTTCCATGCATCCACACTCCTGTCGCCCCTCCGACAAGACGCGATGGCTGCAACTTGTTGTTTTTCTTGCCGGGTGTTTCATTTCGCCGTGCCCCCCCTCCCGTCCCTACTGTCTTTATCTCCTGATTGCGGCGGGTTCGTTTTGGCCCACTTCTAATCCAAGTCTTTAGTAACGCCCCCTTTCTTCTCGCCAGCATAACACGGGGTCGCAGCCCCTTGTGTGCCACAACAATCCGCTGGGAGACGTCCCCCAGCGTATGCGGGTGGAATCTGACGGCACCGCTGGTAGTGCTTGTTCGACTGAAGCCATTCATTGTTCAGGGGATTGCATAACGTCCTATGCTCTACTCACTGGGGTAAAGAGGGCTGCGGGCCCAGCCAGGAAACTGTTCTGCATGGGGTTTGACACAGTCTAACGGTGGGCCGACTACATGGAGAATTGAAGGGGAGACATCCACCTCTCACCACCTCTCTCTCTCTCTCTCTCTCTCTCTCTCTCTCTCTCTCTCTCTCTCTCTCTCTCTCATATATATTTTTTTCTTTCCACCCCCCCTCTCTCTATTTTAAATATAGAGAGTGGGGGGGTGGAAAGAAAACATATTTATATTCCACCACTCTTCCTCTAACTTCTTTTGATCTCCTTCTCCTCTTACTCTCTCTCACTCAGGAGTTTGAGACCTGTAGCCATATATTGATAAATGGACCCCTCCTTTAGTAAAGATAAAGATAAAAAATAAAGATATGAATAATACAGTACAGTAGGCAGTTTACTGAAACACAGCCCACTTGTTTCACTTTCCCTGCAGAGGAAGTGTGTGTGTGTGTGTGTGTGTGTGTGTGTGTGTGTGTGTGTGTGTGTGTGTGTGTGTGTGTGTGTGTGTGTGTGTGTGTGTGTGTGTGTGTGTGTTTGTGTGTGTGTGGTTAAACAGAGAGCGTGGTTGCCATGGAGATATATAGATCAGTTAATAAGCTGTTTCACGCATGCTCTTCTCTCCATGCAATGTTCCGGAACATTTACTGCATGGCTTCATGTGTGAATGTGAACGGGGATCGATATTCAGGGGAATCCAGACCTGAAAGTGACTCCGGATCACAGCGGGACTTAAATTCAGCTGCGTTGTGAAGGAAAGCAGTCACACTGCCAGGCAGCAGGCCTACGTCCATCTAACGTAAGACTGTTTCACATGGAGCTAACGTAAGACTGTTTCACATGGAGCTAACGTAAGACTGTTTCACATGGAGCTAACGTAAGACTGTTTCACATGGAGCTAACGTAAGACTGTTTCACATGGAGCTAACGTAAGACTGTTTCACATGGAGCTAACGTAAGACTGTTTCACATGGGGCTAACGTAAGACTGTTTCACATGGGGCTAACGTAAGACTGTTTCACATGGAGCTAACGTAAGACTGTTTCACATGGAGCTAACGTAAGACTGTTTCACATGGGGCTAACGTAAGACTGTTTCACATGGAGCTAACGTAAGACTGTTTCACATGGGGCTAACGTAAGACTGTTTCACATGGAGCTAACGTAAGACTGTTTCACATGGAGCTAACGTAAGACTGTTTCACATGGAGCTAACGTAAGACTGTTTCACATGGGGCTAACGTAAGACTGTTTCACATGGGGCTAACGTAAGACTGTTTCACATGGGGCTAACGTAAGACTGTTTCACATGGAGCTAACGTAAGACTGTTTCACATGGAGCTAACGTAAGACTGTTTCACATGGAGCAAGCCCACCAATCACAAGACTGAGGACCTATTTCAATGTTTGATTATTTATCTGAATGGACCAATGCTTTATGGGTGATTCATTAGCAGAATCAATACAACTTTTGTTTGCAAACTAGCACATTTTTTATAGAATGACTGGAATTTGAACACATTCTGATCTCCTCTTAAATCTGCAAATTAGAAGAAGAAGAAGAAGAATTACTCTTTTGGTACCGTGAGGGAAATTTGGTCTCTGCATTTAACCCAATCGTGAATTAATTGGAAATACACTCTCACTCACTCAAATTGAATGGAACTTAACTGTTGTATTATGTTCCAGTGTGTGTGAATAGTAATTTACCACGACATGTGTTAGTAGATACAGGGTAAGTAGATAACATGTTAGTAAGTATATATCAGTTAGTTGATAGTCGTTGGTAGATATTAAGTAAGAAGATATTGGGTTAGTGGAGTTATGGGTTAGTCAACAATATAGGGTTAGTAGATACATGGTTAGTTGCAGTGCATTAGTAGTTTTAGGTTTGGTAGATACAGATCTAGAATACTACCTCATATATTGCACTGTTTATCATAAATTAGTAGTTGCAGTTATATCCAAATTAGGACTTGGATATGAGTTGTGTGCATTTGTTGCCATGTGAACCTTGGAATTCAATTAACAAACTCAATTAACAAACTAAGTTACACAATTCAATTAACACGGCTGTCCTGATTAATAGGACACGTCACCAGACCTTGAGTGTCCACACTGAGTATCATCATCTAAGCCTCTAAGTCATTTACAGTGCTGAATTGATATTTAGAAACTATAATTGTAATATCAAACTCTTTAATTACGGCCCATGCACACACACAGGGTGTGTTAATGCTTATATGAGGGACATAGAGAATCATTTTTTTATCATATCATCATATCATTTGATGGGCTGGTCAAATGGAGCTCTGAGCTGTGTTGTGTTGGTAAATACAGTGACTCTACGTGGAGTTTAGTTGTATCGACTTCACAAGGCGACTTCTTAATTCATCCACTGCATCCCCACCCCCCTGAAAGAACAAAACAAAATCATGGGTAGCATACTTACATAGCGAATGTAACAAGCTATGTGCTAACTATCACCTGAGTGTGTCAAAAGTCCCTGAGAGAACCCGGCCAGTATTGAGCCCGAACTGGCCGTGCAGTGTGTTCAGCAAGGTGTTCAGCCGGGTGCTGAAGGCTGCTCATCTGGGTCCTCCGCTGTAAAGCCTGAGTGGATGCAGGCCCAGGTCCATCCTGGCAGACGGTGCCAGTCTCCGAAGGCGTCTCTCGCGTGCCGCCTGGATCGGTCCATGGAGGAAGGCAGCCGGCCCCAGCTGGGCGGTGACCTGCGTAGGCCTGGACCAACCATGACAGCAACGAGTGGGTTGACTGTGAAAGTTGGTGTTTTCACCCTTCTCTGTGCTGTGGAACACAATGCTTGCGTTGGCGGTTTGTGTTGATGGCGCTGGAGCCGCGTGAGGCCGCAGCCGGTTCAAGGGGCCGCTGCATCTCACGGCCGTCATGAGGAGCGCGAGGTGAGCTCTGATGCCATCCTTCAGAGTCTGGTTGAGCCTCTCCATGACCCCATTGGCCGCATGATGATAAGAGGCCATGTGGATGTGCTTGATTCCCCTGTCACCCAAAAAAGGCAACAACCTCTGCAGAGATTAATTGCGGGCCATTGTCTGTGGTGATGGCCGTAGGGATCCCTCACCGGCAGACAAGGCAGGCTGGACAGTCTTTCTGCAGGATCCCGATGTCCCTGTTTACCCCCCAACATTACTGTTTCACCCTCATGAGCCGGGCCTTCAGCTGCCAGACAGCATCCAGCAGTGTGTCCTTCTCCAACAAGCTGCACGGTGGGGCTGTAGCCGCAGAGTGCTGGGGTCATTCCCAGACAACAGGCGTCTTGGGCTGGGCAGGTGGGGTGCCAATATGGACCCGACGGAGGTGCTTTGCTGCAGAGGGCGGGCGCAGAGCCGTGCACCTCCATCACCCGCTACATCACCACCCTGGGAACGCTGCGCATGTGGCGGCCATCATCTGGAAACAACCGTGAGAGCCCTAAAGGGAGCAGAGCCCTCTCGAGCTCTGAGAGCACAGTGGTGATAAAGCTGTCGTAGTCAGTGTTCTGCTGGAGCCAGCGGGCACTTGTCTGGAATGACTCGGTAACAGCCCTGAGGTCGACACACTGCACCCCCCCCCCACCAACTTCTCCTCGCCGACCGGCAGTTTGGAGAATCAGCGAGCAGCGCTGATCAGCATGATTACGCCTCCCTCCAGCAGCCTGTGGAGCTCCACAGCCACGTTGTCCTGAAGGACCAGGAGAACGAGGCGTGGGTGCTGGATGACTGCGAGTGCGCCGGGGGAGGGCTGGTGGCTAACAGGCGGGCCGGTGAGCGATGCAGGCCATGGCTGCTGTGAGGTGGTGGATGTCTGAGTCCACGAGGCCGGCGCCGTGGCGTGACACTTGAGAGCATGCCATGGCGTGGCGTGACACATGAGACTGTAGGTGTTATAAGTGTTATTAGCATAGCGCACTGTGACGCCGAGATGTCATTTGTGGAGTTGCCATAATCACATAACCACACAGCGGGCCAGAGCAACGTCTGGTAGCGGCGGTGTGGTTGTGTTTCCCCCACGGCGCTGACAGCCCCGCCCCCTGGCAGGGCGGGGTCGGGTTCTGGGAGCGTGCGATGAGGAGCCGTCATGGCGGCAGCGTTGGCGTGCCGCTGTGCGTGCAGGCGTCCCGCGTCACATCAGGGCTGTCACTGGCTGAGTGAGACGCTGTCACGGCGGGAGGCGGGGCCAGACGGGAGGCGGGGCCAGGCGGGGCCGGACGGCGCTCCTCCTGTTGTGTCACAAACATGGGCAGGGAGGGGGAGGGGCAGTCTAGCCACAAGGCCGGGATGCTATTTCCACAGAAGGTATTGACTGTCAGGTCATCAATGGGCGTTATTCATCTCTCCTGAATTTTGGGGTTATTGGTGTGTTCAGCCAGCCGGCCCCGAATCATTTCAACCTGTAGCGCCACCAAAACAACACTATCTCACAAAGCTCCTCGAACCGGCTCCATGCTGATGATGTCATCGCCCGCCTGATGTCTGCCCCCCCCCCCCCCCCCCCCCGCCCCGGGGAGGGTGAGGTGGTGTTCCACGGTGGGAGCAGGCGTCCCGAGGGCTCTGAAAGCCCCCTGTCCATCCCCGGGCCACGAACCAGCACGGCTTTCCTCCCAAGCCACGGCCATATCTTCTGGAGCCGTGACCCAGGTCTCTGATGAGTCTCACCAACAGGAGGCTGGCCAGGCGGCACTAGTACAGAGGAGGGTTGGGGGCGAACATCCATCCCAACGTTGTGTTGGTAAACAGAGGGACTGTACACACAGGTTATCCGCCTCACGTATCAACTTCACCAGGTGTCTTCTCAAAACGTTTTCTGTCTGGAAGCCGGCCATTAACAGGTTGGGATTTACCTTCTCGTCCAGGAATTACCTCCAGCAAAAGTAGCTAGGGATGCTACCAAGGATTACAACAAACACACACACACACACACACACACACACACACACGCACACGCACACGCACACACACCCCTATTAATGCAACACATACGACTTGTTAAGGAGAGGAATTATACAGCGACAGTTGACGTGTGTGTCCGTGCCTGTGTGTGAATGAGTGAGGGCATGTTGTGTGTGAATGACTGAGGGCATGTTGTGTGTGAATGACTGAGGGCATGTTGTGTGTGTGTGAATGACTGAGAGCATGTGTGTGTCTGTGTGTATATGGGTGAGGGTTTGTAGGGCAGAGTGCTGTCTGCTACTGTACAGGCAGTGCAGAGTGTTTTCATAAAGCTGTTCACAAGGACGTGACAAGAACAAGATTGATCTTTTTACTTCTGTCTTTCTCTTCTTCTCTCTCATTTGTTCTGTCTATCATGTCTCTCTTCATTTGCTTCCTATCTCTGCATCTCTTTTACTCTTTCTCAATATCTATAGTCTTTGTCTCTGTCTCTGTCCTCAAACAGCCTGCAGAACTACATGAGAGAGAGAGAGAGAGAGAGAGAGAGAGAGAGAGAGAGAGAGAGAGAGAGAGAGAGAGAGAGAGAGAGAGAGAGAGAGAGAGAGAGAGAGAGAGAGAGAGAGAGAGAGAGAGAGAGAGAGAGAGGTGGGGGAGGTTCAGGAACGAGGGAGAGACAGGGAGGGAGAGAGAGAATATGTTTTTAAGAGAATATGATGGTCCTTTCTACATGGACCAGCTATATGTTTATGTGTTGTGTAGATGGTGTACTTTGTATGTTTAACTGCTGTTTTCCTGGTTTTAACGCTGTTTCCTTGGCTTGGCGGCTGTTTCACTGGGCTTCAGTCAAGAGAGTCGAATTTCAGATCTTATTTGAATGTTGTCATAGCAACACCTCCATGTTACTTGTGATTGTATCTCCAAACACGCTTCCTTGCAGCTGTTGGCCGATGCTACAAGCTAATGCTATTAGTCTTTGCTATTAGCCCATGCTATTAGTCCATACTAATAGCTGATGTTAAACCAGAATGTAACCCAGGCCATCTGTGTTAAATGATGGTGATTGAATTCAGAAGTGATTATCATCTGTAGCTTCCAAGCGATGCGACTCTACAGGAAGTCAGACTGATAATGAAATCATGTGACCGCTGAGGTATAAATGCTGTGGTGGAAAGTCTACTTGTACCCAAACAAGCAAACAGAAAGGCAGGCAGAAAGATGCACAGAATGGCAGGGTGGCAATCAAGACGGTGAGAAAAGAAATGCTGCTTTTCAACTAAACAGAGGCAGAATAATTATGGGGATAAGTGCAGGGACAGGGACAGTTATTTGACTTCCTGTCTCATTGTTTGGCAGTTGGACTCCCGGTCTCCATCATCAGCCTTAGCACTGGCTAACGCCATCATTAGCCTCCCTGCCCGCCCACTCAACAGAAAATGACCATCTCTCTCGGCACAGAAATAGATGTCACCAAATGAGGTGGGCCTCTGCCCTAGCTGTCAGCGTGTTGAAAGTGAGCTAACGTTGACACCACTGTTATCGTTCAGAATGCAGCTAGCTTCTGATATCATTTGGAGCGGAGTTAGCACACTACACAGCCAGTTAGCCTCTGTTATCCTTCAGGGTGGAGTTGGCCTGTTAGAAACAAGTTTTTGTTTGTATATTGTAACAAATGACAATTGTAATGAATAACTACGCTACTCTCTCTTTCAACTTTGAACTTTAGACCTACAGTTGCTTTAACGGCCATTTCCATGTTTGTCCCTGCAGGGTTGCCGTCCGCCATGTTAAGGTAAAGCCCAGGTGCGCGGTGTTGACCATGCTAAAGCGCTTGGACAAGATCCGCTTCCGGGGACCGCGGTCGCGGGACGAGCTCCTGGACCTGGCCGAGTCTCCGCCCGCCTCCGACAACGAGGGCGGTGATGACCTGCCAATCAAACCCAGACCACTCCAAAGAGAGCTGGACGACCCCCTTCGGGACCCCGTGAGTTCTGTGTCCCTGACTGTGTGTGAAGGGAGCAGTGACTCTGTGTGAAGGGAGCAGGGGCTCTGTTCCCTGGGGCAGAGATGTCCAATGTGTGTGTGTGTCCTCGGGCAGGGGCCTGCCTGATGTGTTATTTACAGTTACTTTTACATAGAGGGCATTTAGCAGACACTGTTATCCAAAGTGACTTACAATCAGTACATTTGTCATACATTTGTGGGGTTCGACATGTGGACAGTTGACGGTGGGAGCATGGACCTGATGTGTGGCTGTTCCTGCCTGAAGTCGTCCTACCTTGTGTCATCCGGATCTCGTTGTTTGAACTGTAAAGTAGCCTTCACTTCTAGAAACGTCCTGTTTGCGGTTGGGTTTCTCCTGGATCAGTTGGACACTAGATTGACAATCTTTCTGCTTGATGCATCTTTTGAGAAACTGGAACATCAAGCTGAGGTCATCGCGGTTACAATGAGGTCTCATTAATCCATTTGCACGGTGGCTGGGGAATAGGTGTGGAGAGATAATGTGAACTTAATTGTTTCGAGTCCATTTATTAGGTTTTTTATGAGGCAATCTGTACTGATGAGTGGTAGGCTATCCGTTTAAGAATTGAAGGTGCCGAATTGACAACGCAACTGTTCTTGCAGAAGGTGAATTTTGCGTCAAATTTGCAGAATCATATTGTTTTAATGGAGCAAAGCACACAGAGAGTAAATCATGGCTGTATTTCTTTTGGCAGTGTGCTGTGGACATCCCCCTACAAACATATGCAAAACAGAAAGTAAACCAAGAGTCTGATTGAAAATGTCCAATAGGTTTCTGCCTGCATTATGTCTTGGCCTGCCACCTTAAGGCTTTGAAAGAAAAAACAGACAGACATACTTTAATGATCCCTGAGGGAAATTGCAAGGCCTGAAGTCCAACTTACTTGCCGCCCCCTGCCCTAGTGGTTATGTAGGCACATTCCAGGGGGTAACTAACGTAAGCCCCTTCCCCACATAGCACCCGGTAAATCACTGCCGGATGCACACATAACATTGCAGGCATTGCTAGCGATTTACACGACTCACGCCTGCAGCCACGTTCAGGAACATTTCCGTCTTGCGGCCGTTCACACGTGGCATGGCGGTGCCACAGCAGACGGGCCGGGGGACGGCCCAGTAGACGAGGGACGGCCCAGCAGACGGGCCGGGGGACGGCCCAGTAGACGGGCCGAGGGACGGCCCAGCAGACGGGCCGGGGGACGGCCCAGTAGAAGAGGGACAGCCCAGTAGACGGGCCGAGGGACGGCCCAGCAGACGGGCCGGGGGACGGCCCAGTAGACGAGGGACGGCCCAGTAGACGGGCCGAGGGACGGCCCAGCAGACGAGGGACAGCCCAGTAGACGAGGGACAGCCCAGTAGACGGGCCGAGGGACGGCCCAGCAGACGGGCCGGGGGACGGCCCAGTAGACGAGGGACGGCCCAGTAGACGGGCCGAGGGACGGCCCAGCAGACGAGGGACAGCCCAGTAGACGAGGGACAGCCCAGTAGACGGGCCGAGGGACGGCCCAGCAGACGGGCCGGGGGACGGCCCAGCAGACGAGGGACGGCCCAGTAGATGGGCCGAGGGACGGCCCAGCAGACGAGGGACGGCCCAGCAGACGGGCCGAGGGACGGCCCAGCAGACGGGCCGGGCGACGGCCCAGCAGGTGGCGATGAAACTCGCCAGCCGCCATGAAAAACGTGAACTGAGGAGCTTGCTAATTTCCGAACATTTCCAGTTTCCAGAATTTTTTTAGAAAAAAGGTGCTTGTTTGCAAACAAAAGAGGCTGTATTGATATTGTCATCACCCAAAAGCTTGGCTCATTATGACAAACAGTCGCGGATTCAAAGGAAGGAGTCTGCGTAGTCTTGTGACTGGTTCGCCCTATGTGAAGGTGTTGTATGTTGAGACCACACGACCCTTTCCACGTCTCTCCTCACGGCAATGTGACAGCTTTCACACACAACCCAGGCAGGCAGTGAGCCAGACATGTTATCAGGTCTGGAGCAGGCAAATTGCCGATGCAGATTTCCCAGAATATCAATCCCTGTTTACATTCACACATGACCCCATGCAGGAAATGTTCCGGAACATTGCTGGGTAAGAGTGCTGTGTGAAAGGGGCTCCATAGATGTTTCTTTGCTATAGCTGCCAAACTCAAATGACGACGTAACAATTACCCCTCGTAAATTAAAAAAATTACTTCCCTGTCTGTACATCAAAGACCAGAAATATTAGTACGTCTTGTCTTCTGTTTTAAACGCCCCTGGGTCGCTCCAATATTTATAGTTATGCAAAAGAATAATTGTTTATAATTTGATAAATTCTGTAGGGCCCTGTAAGTGAGGTATTCCTGATTGTGTGAAGAGGTGAGAGTTGGTCAGCCCACTCTGTTGAATAGGTTCTGGAGGCTTTGTCTGTTGACGTGGGTGGTGGGGGGCGTGTGAGCACCAGGTTGAATGATGGAAAGAACACAGAGAGAGAGAGAATTAAAGAGAGGTGGTTTTGAATTTCCAATATTATTGTATTATTGATATCAGACACCACTGACCTGAGATGGACGATGGGGGCATGGGATAGAGAGAAAGGAAAACACACAAATGCAGTAACACGCACACACACACAAACACACACGCACACACATGCGCACACACACACACACACACACACACACACACACACACACACACACACACACACACACACACACACACACACAGTAAGACAAACACATACACACACACACACACACAGTAAGACAATCACAGGATATTAGGAACATTTCTTTGACGAAGATTGTAGTTTTTCTTCAGCCCCCCCATTATTTAATATAATAATGTAATAAAATATGATATATAATACATTTTATATAAACTTACACACTTTATATATATACTTTATATATACTTTTCTGTAAACATTCCATATGTCCCTGGTTATTCACTATTTCACCTACTTAGGTGATTTCTCCATTCATTACATTCATTACACAGCACAGTTAGCTACTATTGTTTACCCCAGGTGTGAGGCTACGCTTAGCTAAACTGGTTAGCTAGTGTTGGTAGTTTACAAGCTGAACAATTTGGGGTAGAGGACACAGAGCCAGGGCCGGAAAGCACGACGGCAGGGGGGATTTACGCCTTGTTTCCTGTTTTGTTACAATATTCTACTGAAGAAAACTAATTTGCCTAGTTTATGGAGCTTTCAGAAGGGGAGTTTAATATTAAAGTGGCCAGTCTACACAGTGTTTTAAACTAACTATTAATGTCCAATAACATAAATTGTACTTTAAATTATTGTAATTTCACAACACAATATTTTATTTTATTTTGAACCAAAAATGGCGATTGTCCCGATAAGAATATTCAGAAATTGATACCTAACTACCCTAACACTGGTTAGTTAGTGTTGGTATTAACACAGTGCTACTAACACTGGTTAGCTAGTGTTGGTATTAACACAGTGCTACTAACACTGGTTAGCTAGTGTTGGTATTAACACAGTGCTACTATCACTGGAAGGCTAGTGTTGGGATTAACACAATGCTACTAACACTGGTTAGCTAGTGTTGGTATTAACACAATGCTACTAACACTGGTTAGCTAGTGTTGGTATTAACACAGTGCTACTAACACTGGTTAGCTAGTGTTGGTATTAACACAGTGCTACTAACACTGGTTAGCTAGTGTTGGGATTAACACAATGCTACCAACACTTGGTTAGCGTAGTGTTGGTATTAACACAATGCTACTAACACTGGTTAGCTAGTGTTGGTATTAACACAGTGCTACTAACACTGGTTAGTTAGTGTTGGTATTAACACAGTGCTACTAACACTGGTTAGCTAGTGCTGGTATTAACACAGTGCTACTAACACTGGTTAGCTAGTGTTGGGATTAACACAATGCTACCAACACTGGTTAGCTAGTGTTGGTATTAACACAGGTGCTACTAACACTGGTTAAGAAGTGTTGGTATTAACACAGTGCTACTAATACTGGTTAGCTAGTGTTGGTATTAACACAATGCTATTAACACTGGTTAGCTAGTGTTGGTATTAACACAGTGCTACTAATACTGGTTAGCTAGTGTTGGTATTAATGCAGTGCTACCCCTAACACTGGTTAGCTAGTGTGTTGGTATTAACGCAGTGCTACCCCTAACACTGGTTAGCTAGTGTTGGTATTAACACAATGCTATTAACACTGGTTAGCTAGTGTTGGTATTAACACAGTGCTACTAATACTGGTTAGCTAGTGTTGGTATTAACGCAGTGCTACCCCTAACACTGGTTAGCTAGTGTTGGTATTAACGCAGTGCTACCCCTAACACTGGTTAGCTCGTGTTGGTATTAACGCAGTGCTACCCCTAATACTGGTTAGCTTGTGTTGGTATTAAAACGCAGTGCTACCCCTAATACTGGTTAGCTAGTGTTGGTATTAACGCAGTGCTACCCCTAACACTGGTTAGCTCGTGTTGGTATTGACCACAGTGCTACCCCTAACACTGGTTAGCTAGTGTTGGTATTTTGTCACAGTATATTTGCCACAGTAGGGGGTGCTGTGCTAAGCTACACACAGGAGGTACCGTGTCTGATATGTGTGTGTGTGTGTCTGTGTGTGTGTGATTTCCCATAAGACAGTGGCTCTGATGACTCACATTCAGAAAACCCGAAATAGTCTCTTCCCACTGGGCGATCAAACACCCACATCCAGTCTCTCTCTCTCTCCCTCCTCCTCCCTCCCTCCCTCCGGGCATCATGATCATCAACAGTGTTTCAAGGTTTTCTGCAGACAGACCTGGGTGTCTCCTATTGGAGCATTTTGTGATGTCACAATTTCTACTCAGGAAACCTTGTGATGTCGCAACTCCTATCCAGGGAATATGGATAACGTCTAATTGGTATATCTGTAGAGAAGGACAACTATATCATAGTATCATGTATTATTATTAAATGTAACATCTAATTCACTGCCCTGATGTTAATACAATTAACTATAAACAAATAAAGTAAAATGTCAGATTGAAGACAAATCTTTTGTTTCACTTTTTGACTGATTTAGTCAGTTCTGCTCAAGTCCGTGTAATCGGCTCTGAGTCCGACGTGATGTTAACGCCCCTTAACAAATCCAAGCCAAGATCAATACTTAACCCTGAATACTTATCGTTTGATACCTCCATGTAGTTTACTCAGTTTTACTGCTACCCTGTTGGCTGTCATTAGATATCTCGTCTCTCCTCCTCTATCCTCTCCCTGCTTCTGCTGTCATCTCCTCTCTCTCTGTGTTGGTCTCTCCTTCTGCTCTCCTCTCTGCCGCTGTCTCTTTCTGCCTCTTTCAACCTGCCTGGCTTTATGACACACTTACAAGAGACTGTTCTATTCCGGGAGGATGTCTGTCACTCTAATATGTACAACACCACACACTGACCTCTCTCTCTCTGTCTCTCTCTGTCTCTGTCACACTCTCTCTCTCTCTCTCTCTCTCTCTCTCTCTCTCTCTCTCTCTCTCTCTCTCTCTCTCTCTCTCTCTCTCTCTCTCTGTCTCTCACTGTGTGTGTGTGTGCCTCTCTCTCTCTCTCTCTCTGTCACTCACTCTGCCTCTCACTCTCTCTGTGTCTCTCTATGTTTATCTCTCTCTGTCTCTCTCTCTCTCTCCCTCCCCCTCTCTCCCTATGTCTCTCTCTCTCTATGTATATACTGTATGTCTCTCTCTCTCTCTCTCTCTCTCTCTCTCTCTCTCTCTCTCTCTATATATATATATATATATATATATATATATATATATATATATATATATATATATATTATATATATATATATATATATATATATGTCTCTCTCTCTCCCTCCCTCCCTCCTCCTGCCCACCTTCCTCTATGGACTGGTGCTTTTTGCTGTCTATTCCCCTCTTGTGCTTCCATCCCTTCTCAGTCATGAAGGATTAAAACACATAAATAAGAAACCTTGCAGCGTGCGTGCAGCGTGTAGCCGTGCGCGTGCTTGTGAGCGTGCACGGCTCCTTAAAGGGACAACACCCCTGCTCTGGCGCAACACGGAGGCTAACCCTGCATTAGCACCTTAGCAGAGCATCTCTTCTCCTCCTCCTCTTCCTCCATTCCTCTGCTCCTTTCCACCTATTCCCCTCTCCTCTTTCCCCATCCCTTACCCTTTGTACTCTCTCTCTCTCTCTCTCTCCCTCGCTCTTGCTGTGTTTGCTATCGTTTTTTCCATCATCATCATTTTCACCTCTAGTTTTTATCACGATCGCTGCCTCCCGCAGCATACTGTGTCTGTGTGTGTGTGTGTGTGTGTGTGTGTGTGTGTGTGTGTGTGTGTGTGTGTGTGTGTGTGTGGTTGTGCCTGCTTCACTCGAGGGTGTGAGTCATCATTGTGAAGAGGGGGATATTCCTCCTCTTCCTCTCGCTCTGCTTTAACGGATCATTCACTCTGACTCTTCATCGAAAGGGAAAGCTTTACCGTGAGTCAGCTCCAGGGAGTGTGTGTGTGTGTGTGTGTGTGTGTGTGTGTGTATTTATTACGATGTACCTGCAATATGTGATCTGTGTCCTTGTTTTGTTCTGTATGGTGTGTGTGTGTGTCTTGTTCATGCCTGTGTGTGTGTGTGTGGCTGTGTGCCTGTTTCATGTATGTGTGTGTGTCTGTGTGTCCGGTTCATGCCTTTGTGTGTGTGTATGTGTGTTACTTGTTGTATCTATATGCTTGTATTTTCTGTGGGTGTGTCAATGCCTGTGTGTGGGGGTGTATCTGTATGTACATGTAATTGTGTGTGTGTGTGTGTGTGTGTGTAGGCTGGATCGGGGTCTCCCACCATGGCTGCCGCACTCCAGGACTTCCAGAGGGCGGAGTCAGACCGGCTCAACGAGGTCAAGGGTCATCTGGAAATCGCCTTACTGGAGAAACACTTCTTGCGTGAGTAAAACGGCTTCTTGTTTGCTGCGCCTTCCTGCCTTGTGGTTGCAGTTAGTGGTGGAGCAGGAGGAGAGGAGCAGTTACTGGTGGAGCAGGAGGAGAGGAGCAGTTAGTGGAGGAGCAGGAGGAGAGGAGCAGTTAGTGGAGGAGCAGTTAGTGGAGGAGCAGGAGGAGAGGAGCAGTTAGTGGAGGAGCAGGAGGAGAGGAGCAGTTAGTGGTGGAGCAGTTAGTGGTGGAGCAGTTAGTGGAGGAGCAGTTAGTGGTGGAGCAGGAGGAGAGGAGCAGTTAGTGGAGGAGCAGGAGGAGAGGAGCAGTTAGTGGAGGAGCAGTTAGTGGTGGAGCAGGAGGAGAGGAGCAGTTAGTGGAGCAGCAGGAGGAGAGGAGCAGTTAGTGGAGGAGCAGGAGGAGAGGAGCGGGATGGGAGAGATGCTGACTGTCTATGATCTGGACCCTTCAGACTGGGTTCATGGGTGTTGGTCTAATGACGTCCTCTGGTATTGGATCACTAATGCATGCTGGGTCTGCATTAGGCTGCAGTGGTGGTCTCAGAGAACATCTGGAGATTTATGAAGCCAGAGGAAGAGAGGAGACACTGTTGAACAGCTGACACACGGCCAATGATTCTCCCTGCGATTCATAGTGATCAGGTGTCTTTAGTTAGTTATGTTTAGGTTATGTTAAGGATTAAGTATGGATATAATTATTTGGTCCATATAAACACCACCAAGTTCTGCTAAAGCCAGAGTCAGGTTGTGCAGGTTGAAGGGGTCCTGTGACAGAGTGCTGCTGGACACATGATCTGTGTTGTATTTGTCCCCCCCGGTACAGCATGTTCTGTATCACAGCGGCAAGAACATGCTAATGTGGGCTGGAAAGACACTTTCCCCTTTGTGTGTTGTTCAGTGTGTGTGTGTGTACAGAGTTTATGACACACCCTCATAATGAAAATCACACACTATCGGCTCATTATACCTTCCTTTATGAGCTTCCTCAGTTTTTTCCATTGTTTTATCTCTTTTGTGATCTTCTCTCCTTCCCTGTCTTCTTCGTCTATCTCCTCAGTTGCTTCCTTCCTACTCTCATGGATCTCTTCAGCCCCACTTCCATATCGGAGTCATTTTAACTGAATTAACAAATTATCTCAAAGAAATGATTACAAACTCAAACTTCTAATTTTGGATAAGCCATACTATACGATGATGAATTTATACTTAGTACATAAAGCCTACAGTCTAATACTGTGACTCTATTTGTAGCTGCTCCAGTTTTGATGTGTGCATCTTCTCTTGTTGGTCACTTTGGAAAAATGTGAACCTACTGAGGCCAGTGACATGAAGAGTGTTTCCATGGCTAGCTTGTGTCCTGGGTAATTGGATCAGTGGATTGTTATTCATGTCATCGATAACGGCTAATCAGATTATCTGGCTGGTGGTGTGGCCGCCGCGCCGTGGGACAAAAGACTGTGTGTTACCTTGTGTCGCTGGACGCTGTGTTACGTAACCAGCCGCACGACGTTCCCACATACCCCGCGTTGCAGCGCTAGCCACCGCTACAGCGCGGCTCTGAAGCTAATAACCACAAGCTAATCGTTCATAGCCATGGTGGAAAGCTGGCTTACACCTCTGGGGACTGGATGGCTTTACTAAACACTCTTTTATAATGAGCAGTGTGGAAATATGAAGCTTATTGGAGGGGATGTTTCATTCTGGTGCACATTTGTAGAAACAATGTTACTTTCCTGTACAGATAAACATCTCTCATTTCGAAAAAACTAACTGAAACAACCATATGCTCTCAGTCTGTAAAACGGACACTATTTTCTTTTCTTTTCCACAAGGCTGCAGAAGACTTCTACCTTGTCTTCTGTGTTCACAGCTATTTATTCTGCCTTGTGTCTCAGAGGAAGGGCTTAGCTGAGCCTGGGTCTCCTGAGACGAGGGAGAAGTGGGCGGTTCTGCCCTGAGTGTGACTGTGGGTTCTGAGTGGCGGTTCCGTGTTCCGGTGATCAGTGTGATGTGTTCTGGTCAGCCCCACCCCGCCGGGTGTGAACGCGGGCTGGCGGAGTGAGTGGCTGCTGGTCTCAACACCTGATTGAATTACGCTGGATTTACGTGGATAGTATTGCAGTGTGCTGATGGAGAGGGCACAGGTCAGACACACTGCCGTGATCACTTTCCCCCCTCTCTCTGTCTCGCTCTGTCCCTCTGTCTCTCTCTCTTTCTCTCTCTCTGTCACTCTCTCCATCCATGCTGTGTTACATCATACACGTGTTGCACAAGTTTCCATTCCACATGGTGTGTGTGTGCGTGTGCGTGTGCGTGTGGTGTGTGTGTGTGTGTGCGTGTGTGTGTGTGTGTGAGTGTGTGTGTGTGTGTCACTGCTGTCCTGGTTCTCACAACTGATTACTCTGATTAGAGACATAGTCTGTCTCTCTCTATGTGTTTCTATGTGTGTGTGTGTTAATCAGAAGATTTCCTTTGCTCTGATATAAACCCATTTACCACAATATCCTGGCATGAAACGTCATTGAAGAGCTTCAGCGCTGTCTACTCTTTGTTGGGTTTGAAGCACTTCAGTGGAGATACTAGTGCACTACTGTGTGTCAGGAGAACATCATCTCTGCATGGAGACACCAGAAGAACATAACTCTATACAGCCTCTATAGCTGACCATGTATAACTCTATACAGCCTCTATAGCTGACCATGTATAACTCTATACAGCCTCTATAGCTGACCATGTATACTCTATACAGCCTCTATAGCTGACCATGTATAACTCTATACAGCCTCTATAGCTGACCATGTATAACTCTATACAGCCTCTATAGCTGACCATGTATAACTCTATACAGCCTCTATAACTGACCATGTATAACTCTATACAGCCTCTATAGCTGACCATGTATAACTCTATACAGCCTCTATAGCTGACCATGTATAACTCTATACAGCCTCTATAGCTGACCATGTATAACTCTATACAGCCTCTATAGCTGACCATGTATAACTCTATACAGCCTCTATAGCTGACCATGTATAACTCTATACAGCCTCTATAGCTGACCATGTATAACTCTATACAGCCTCTATAGCTGACCATGTATAACTCTATACAGCCTCTATAGCTGACCATGTATAACTCTATACAGCCTCTATAACTGACCATGTATAACTCTATACAGCCTCTATAGCTGACCATGTATAACTCTATACAGCCTCTATAGCTGACCATGTATAACTCTATACAGCCTCTATAGCTGACCATGTATAACTCTATACAGCCTCTATAGCTGACCATGTATAACTCTATACAGCCTCTATAGCTGACCATGTATAACTCTATACAGCCTCTATAGCTGACCATGTATAACTCTATACAGCCTCTATAGCTGACCATGTATAACTCTATACAGCCTCTATAGCTGACAAAGATGTCGGTGCAACCATCGAGGAAGTTGTTATTTGATTTTTGTCACTAATAATCGGAATATCAGCGAGAGATTCCGTCGTAAACGTAGGCTACTAGCACAGCGTAGCTAGCAAACCGCGGGACAGAAAGGAAAACAATGAGTGGGCGTCGCCCAATCCACATCACATGAAAGTCGAGCGCTAATTGAATGGCATCACTGGAGGGGGCCATGCAGCCGCTACATAGGTAACGACAGCTCGGTTTCTGTTTGTTTTGTTGGGCGTATGGGAAACCTCTCTCCTCAGAAGTGGGGCGGGGGACACAGCAGCTTCTCCAGTGCTGGTTGGCTGGCTACAGGCCATGACGGCGCGGACGGCTGGCTGGTTAGCCGGTTGGCTGTCTCCCTAGCCTAGCCGGCCGCAAGAGAGCTACCTCTAAGGTCACGGCTAACAAACTAAAGGCAACACAATGGAGTTTAAATTATGTAGGAGGGTTTAGCGTCGACACGAAGCCACCACGCATCTGCACTGTGTGTGTGTGTGTGTGTGTCGCGCGTCGATTTCCCAAGTGTGTGATTTTTTCCCACATGACAGTGGCAGTGGTGTGTGTATCAACTTGCACATGTCCATGTGTGTGTGTGTGTGTGTGTGTGTGTGTGTGTGTGTCGTGTGTGTGTATCAGTTTGTATTGTGTGTGAGAGAGAGAGAGAGTGAGTTTACTGGTGCTGGGGTTTGACTCGTCTGTTGACTGAGGGGGATCGGACCAGTAGACATGGATCATCTTGTATAATGATTACACAGGCATGTTTAATACCCTAGATCTCTCTCTACCCCTCTCTCAATCTCCCTCTCTCTACCCCTTCCCTCTCGCTCTACGTTCTGTCCTCTCCTGTGTATTTCCCTGTTGCAGTCTCTCTCACTCGATTGTGGTTTCTCTCTCTCTCTCTCTCTCTCTCTCTCTCTCTCTCTCTCTCTCTCTCTCTCTTCTCTCTCTCTCTCTCTCTCTCAGGCATTATGCTTCATTCATTTATATGACTCCTCTTTGTTCTGGGTTTTTATTGGTCGCATGCACCCAGCATGCATGGCTGACTTTTTCCATATTGACATTTATCTTTAAAGCAAATGCCACATCACAGTGTGTGTGTGTGTGTGTGTGTGTGTGTGTGTGCGCGTGCATGGTGCACATGTGTGAGTGTGTGTGGGTGTGTCTGCAATGCGTACATATATCCATGTGGTTGTGTATGTGTGTATGTGTGTGTGTGTGTGTGTGTGTGTGTGTTGTAGTGCCTACGTGTGTGTGTGTGTTACATGTGTGTGTGTGTGTGTGTGTGTGTGTGTGTTGTGTCTGTGTGTGTGTGTGTGTGTGTGTATGTGTGTGTGTGTGTGTGTGTGTGTGTGTGTGTGTGTTGTAGTGCCTACGTGTGTGTGTGTGTGTTACATGTGTGTGTGTGTGTGTGTGTGTGTGTGTGTGTGTGTGTGTGTGTGTGTGTGTATGTGTGTGTGCGTGTGTGTGTGTGTGTCCTTGACCCTGTGTGTGTGTGTGTGAGAGGGCTTGCTGAGTGAAGGTCACTGCAGGGGGGTGGATGGCGCAGAGACGAGCTGATCAATGTCCTCTCTGCCGCTCTGCCTGCCACTCTGCCTGCAGTCACCGGGATCCACAGCACTCAGCCACTGTGGTGCTGCTCGGTCAAGCCCACCAGGGACACAGCGCTCCTGCTCTGAAGCACAAAGACATGTTCTGCAGCCAGAGAGATCTCCAGGCACACGGACGCCATGACGTTCACTTGAAGAAACATGTGGCCATCGTTGTATCCCTGTCGAGCCAACCCAGCAGCAGTAGGACCATGGTTAAGAATACCAAGGGTAATAAATACTAATAGACAGACAGACAGACAGACAGACAGACATACTTTAATGATCCCTGAGGGAAATTGCATTAATAACTTCATATCATGTATTAATAGACAGTAACAGACCAGTAACAGACTGGGATTATTAAAGTATTTCTATTTCTATTTCTATTTCTATTCTCAAGCCATTATAACAGCATGTATTCTAATGTTCCCAGGTCAAACTGGTACTCATCATTAGTCTGTTTCTTGGCCATTGTTATGTTCAGCTCATCTGTCCACCACATTGAAGGGAGCTGATTGGTTCCCTGATCTCATATCCATATAAGGTTGTGACCAAACATGGACATGAGGAGGTGCATCAGGTTTAGCAACACCAGCTGCATAGTAAAGACATTTGATTGGCTGTGAATTACCTATAATCAGATATGCGTTTTGGGGAACTAAAGGTGGAAGCCAGTGCAAACATTGTTCATTTTGACAAAATAATTGGGTTAATGACACCCAGATGCTCATTTTGCCGCTAAGTGTAATTAGGTACAATAAAAATAGACTGACCAAAATCACATTTGAATTTGTGGAAGTTAACAAAATACACCAATCATTTATTTGGCTTCATTTGTAAATCTCTGCTTCCGGTTTGCCATTGGTCTGCGCAAGGACTGTTCTACAACACATTCATACCATTAAAACGGTTCTACAAACACATTCATACCTATAGAACATCACATGGAGCATTCTACATTCCATATCCCTTCAGACGAGCGTGAAAACAGGACTTCTGAAATTCTCAGCAGTAGATTGCAGGGGTCAGATAATTAAAACGTACTATGAAACTGTTTTGATCTGTTTGTGGAGATGTGCTTTGGTGTCCCTCTCTGTTGTGCAGGTTCATTCATTCTGTCCCCTGAACGATGAACAAATGTCTTTTCTTCTGTCATGAGATATTCTATTCATCTGCTGGTCGCTCCCATGAAACTGAAACTTATATCTTATTCTGTTTGTTGTGTTTCTACAAATCAGCATTTTTACAACTTGGGCTCTCTCACTCTCAGTCTGTCGCTAGCTCTCGCTCTCTCTTGCTCTCATTCTGTTCCTAGCTCTCTCTCTCTCGCTCTCACCCCTCTCTCTCACCCTCTCTCACTCTCTTGCTCTCGATCACCAAAGCAGAAAAAGTTACATACAAATTTCATAGGAAGTACAAAACAATAAAAAGCGCCCCAGAATGATGTGCCTGTTATATACCAAGGGACAGAAAGGTGTTAGCCTTTGAGTTGTGGTTTGTATTGGTCCAGCCCTCCATCTCTTCACAGCGATGCCATGACAACGTTGTCATGTTATGAATGTTCAGAGCTGGGAGCAGAGAGAACGTGACAGGGCTAAAAATAATAAATAATACAAATATAATTATACCCTACTATCTGCTGCTGTCAGCCAGCGCTGGTCTTTACCAGTGGAGAACAATGGGAGGCCAGTGTTTGAACTTTGCATTTCCCTCCCTATTCTCTTTTCATACTCTGTTCTACAGGTACCTCTCTTTTGATCTAAATCTCTGTACATTTACTTATCTCTCTCTCTGTCACTGCCCCTGTTTCTCTCTCTCTCTGTCTGTCTGTCTGTCTGTCTCTCTCTCTCTGTCTCTCTCTCTCTCTGTCACTGCCCCTGTTTCTCTCTCTCTCTGTCTGTCTGTCTGTCTGTCTCTCTCTCTCTGTCTCTCTCTGTCTCTAACACTGCCCCTGTTTCTCTCTCTCTCTCCCTCTGTCTGTCTCTGTCTGTCTGTCTCTCTTTGTCTCAATCGCTGCCCCTGTTTCTCCTCTCTCTCTCTCTCTCTCTCTCTCTCTCTCGCTCTCTCTCTCGTCTCTCTCTCTCTCTCTCTCTCTCTCTCTCTCTGATAAAGGGACCATTGTCCCCTCAGTAATTTTCCATTGAGACATTGAAGGTCTTTTCTGCGAACATGAGAAACAGATTTGCGTTGCTGTTGCGTTCTTTATCCGTGGTAAATTGTAAGTCCCTCGCAAACGACAACACACCAAAAATTACACTTTGCATGTAATCTCACTTGTTCCTCTGCAGCCCAAGAGTGTGTGTGTGGGGGTGGGTGGGTGTGTGTGTGTGTGTGTGGGTGTGGGTGTGGGTGTGTGTGTGTGTGTGCGTGCTAAGTGATTAAAAAATACCTGAATTCCAGGCCGCCTTAGTCGGCTTGCTTTGCACCACTCCCAATCTCTCTCTCTTCTCTCTCTCTCTCTCTCTCTCTCTCTCTCTCTCTTCTCTCTCTCTCTCTCTCTCTCTCTCTCTCTCTCATCTCTCTCTCTCTCTCTATCACTCTCTCTCTCTCTCTCTCTCTCTCTCTCTCTCTCTCTCTCTCTCTCTCTCTCTCTCTTGCCTTAGTGCCTACCCTCGCTCTACCTCAGAAGCTATCATTACTCTGGCTGGTCCCTTGGACTGTGGTCAGTCAGAACCTTTGTGGACCATCACTCTGGATTACTGAGCTCTGCTCCGGCCCATGGACTCTCTATGAAGAACTCTCTTCTGTGACTCGTCTGATATGGATATCGTTGATATTTTAGATGGTTATTTATCGGGTATTGGAGGAAAACTTTGGGTGATTATGAGAACTTGAGAACTTCTTGGAGTTTAGTAAAACTTTGCAATAGTTTCTTTTCCTCTTCTACGATTGGTCCATTTGGTACACCCTATAGGAAGGAAACACTCAACCTGCCCTTGTGAGGGTCTGAAGTCCAGTGAGAATCAGTTTCCTCTGCAAGCATTTGCTTTCGGTCTTCTTCTTCGATTGAAGTTGGTTCATGTTGTGAGACACACCACACTGTCTGTGTGTCATTATGGAGTTTTTCTGGACGCAGAGTTCTGGTGGCCGTGGCTGACCTCAGACCTCGGGGCGAGCCTGCGCCGACCCCACGCCCTGCCGCCAATGGGGTGGCGCCGGGTCCGGTGGCGCCCGGTCCGGTGGTGAATGGGTCGTTGGCAGAGCGCAGGTGGATAGCAGGTTCCAACATGGAGGACAGCTTTGAGTTCCTGTTCAATGGGACCGGTCAATAAGATCAAGAGCCACAAAATGTAACCTCAACCTCAGTAAGTCCCAAACCACAACCTAGCTAACAGCCACCGCGGCTGAATCAATCAGTGTTATCAACCTAGCATCTGACTGCGTAGCCTCATTCCACTAAGCTAGCTAACACTAGCTACCCCAAGTCTTAACCTAGCTTTTCCACTAAACTAAACTAAACTAAACTAAACTAAACTAAACTAAACTAAAAGTCTTACTAACATTCTTGAACTTACATAAATCTGCAGGTACTGCAGGGGGTATGTGAGGGTTACTGTAGTAGAACAACCAATAACAAATGATATAGAAAATAAATACATGAATGATGATTGTGCAGTAAATAATGTGTTCTGGCTTGGTGTTATGTTGCTGTGTGCGTTTGACACCCTGGGAGCAGAAGCAGCAGACTTATTCCCACTCTTTCTGGCGGGATGATTATAAAGGGTGCTGGAGATCTTTCCTCAGCCGCTGCCTTTGTATTTAATGTCACTTGCATATGAGGTGGTCCATGAAAGGGTCTTGGTGACAGTTCAGTGTAACTAAAGTCAGCTAAAGTCAGTGGAACCACTGGTGACTCACGACCGAAATAACCTCAGAAGAACCAATCGTCTGTTTTGTTGAAACCTAATATTCGCGCGTCTCTTAAATCTATTAGCCATGAACAGTAAGCCCCGCCCTTCCTCACCTGGAGAATCCTGCCACAGGTGAGTCTCTGCAGACTCCACCTAGGGGGATGGGCGGGTTCAGGGGATTGGAATAGAGGTTCAACTAGTGCTGCTACAGTTTAATTAATGCTGTGTCAGGGCTTTGTCATGACAGCCTGCTTTGTTCCTTTATGTATTAGGGCTCATGTAGTAAACATATTTTATGGGTTCCCCTCAATCAGCCTTACCTGCACTCAACACAAGCAGCAATCATTCAGTCAATATAAGGCCAACACACTTCCTCACTGTATTACTCAGATGAGTGTTGAAGTAGTCTGACAACCTACAATGGGAACGCTTTGGGAGCCTAATTGTCAAAACAAGAGATGCCAGGTGGACCAGCTCACTAGAGGATTGGTAGAAGGAGCACCGATGACTGAGGAGGGAGAACAACGTGTGGCCGGTGACCTCCCTGAGAGGGACGTCTCCTCGCTCACCACGCGGCTCTGCCGAGCGCCCGCATCTGACCACCTACCCACTTCCTGTTTCAAACTGCAACCGTAGAAGAACAGATCCTCTGATAGGAGGGAGGGAGGGATTTCATATGAAATCATATGTTTTCATGAAATCAGGGATTTCATATGAATCATTTGTCAAATGAAATACAATACAAATATTTTATAACATGGCAATATCTTCTATCGCTTCTTCTTTTTTTTTAATGCTTCTGCGTGAT
>JAXIVH010000043.1:881578-891578 GCA_036785325.1 Urophycis tenuis
TGTGGGGGTGGGTGGGTGTGTGTGTGTGTGTGTGTGTGTGTGGGTGTGGGTGTGTGTGCGTGCTAAGTGATTAAAAAATACTGAATTCCAGGCCGCCTTAGTCGGCTTGCTTTGCACCACTCCCAATCTCTCTCTCTCTCTCTCTCTCTCTCTCTCCTCTCCTCTCTCTCTCTCATCTCTCTCTCTCTTCTCTCTCTCTCTCTCTCTCTCTCTCTCTCTCTTCTCTCTCTCTCTCTCTCTCTCTCCTCTCTCTCTCTCTCTCTCTCTCCTCCTCTCTCCTCTCTCTCTCTCTCTCTCTCTCTCTCTCTCTGCCTTAGTGCCTACCTCGCTCTACCTCAGAAGCTATCATTACTCTGGCTGGTCCGTCAGCCTGTGGTCAGTCAGAACCTTTGTGGACCATCACTCTGGATTACTGAGCTCTGCTCCGGCCCATGGACTCTCTATGAAGAACTCTCTTCTGTGACTCGTCTGATATGGATATCGTTGATATTTTAGATGGTCATTTATCGGGTATTGGGGAAATCTTTGGGTGATTATGAGAACTTGAGTACTTCTTGGAGTTTAGTTAAACTTTGCAATAGTTTCTTTTCCTCTTCTACGATTGGTCCATTTGGTACATCCCCTACAGGAAGGAAACACTCAACCTGCCCTTGTGGGGTCTGAAGTCCGTGAGAATCAGTTTCCTCTGCAAGCATTTGCTTTCGTCTTCTTCTTCGATTGAAGTTGGTTCATTTTGTGAGACACACCACACTGTCCTGTGTGTCATTTGGGAGTTTTTCTGGACGCAGAGTTCTGGTGGCCGTGGCTGACCTCCAGACCGGGGGGCGACCCACGCCCCCCCTGGCCTGCCGCCATGGGTTGGCGCCGGGTCCCGGTGGCGCCGGGTCCGGTGGCCCCGGGTCCGGTGGTGAATGGGTCGTTGGCAGAGCGCAGGTGGATAGCAGGTTCCAACATGGAGGACAGCTTTGAGTTCCTGTTCAATGGGACGGTCAATAAGATCAAGAGCCACAAAATTAACCTCAACCTCAGTAAGTCCCAAACCACAACCTAGCTAACAGCCACCGCGGCTGAATCAATCAGTGTTATCAACCTAGCATCTGACTGCGTAGGCCTCATTCCACTAAGCTAGCTAACACTAGCTACCCCAAGTCTTAACCTAGCTTTTCCACTAAACTAAACTAAACTAAACTAAATTAAACTAAACTAAACTAAAAGTCTTACTAACATTCTTGAACTTACATAAATCTGCAGGTACTGCAGGGGGTATGTGAGGGTTACTGTAGTAAAACAACAATAACAAATGATATAGAAAATAAATACATGATGATGATTGTGCAGTAAATAATGTGTTCTGGCTTGGTGTTATGTTGCTGTGTGCGTTTGACACCTGGGAGCAGAAGCAGCAGACTTATTCCCACTCTTTCTGGCGGGATGATTATAAAGGGTGCTGGAGATCTTTCCTCAGCCGCTGCCTTTGTATTTAATGTCACTTGCATATGAGGTGGTCCATGAAAGGTCTTGGTGACAGTTCAGTGTGACTAAAGTCAGCTAAAGTCAGTGGAACCACTGGTGACTCACGACCGAAATAAACCTCAGAAGAACCGATCGTCTGTTTTGTTGAAACCTAATATTCGCGCGTCTCTTAAATCTATTAGCCATGAACAGTAAGCCCCGCCCATCCTCACCTGGAGAATCCTGCCACAGGTGAGTCTCTGCAGACTCCACCTAGGGGATGGGCGGGCTCAGGGGATTGGAATAGAGGTTCAACTAGTGCTGCTACAGTTTAATTAATGCTGTGTCAGGGCTTTGTCATGACAGCTGCTTTGTTCCTTTTATGTATTAGGGCTCATGTAGTAAACATATTTTATGGGTTCCCCTCAATCAGCCTTACCTGCACTCAACACAAGCAGCAATCATTCAGTCAATATAAGCCAACACACTTCCTCACTGTATTACTCAGACGAGCGTTGAAGTAGTCTGACAACTTACAAGTGGAAATGCTTTGGGAGCCTAATTGTCAAAACAAGAGATGCCAGGTGGACCAGCTCACTAGAGGATTGGTAGAAGGAGCACCGATGACTGAGGAGGGAGAACAACGTGTGGCCGGTGACCTCCCTGAGAGGGACGTCTCCTCGCTCACCACGCGGCTCTGCCGAGCGCCCGCATCTGACCACCTACCCACTTCCTGTTTCAAACTGCAACCGTAGAAGAACAGATCCTCTGATAGGGAGGGAGGGAGGGATTTCATATGAAATCATTTGTCAAATGAAATACAATACAAATATTTATAACATGGCAATATCTTCTATCGCTTCTTCTTTTTTTTAATGCTTCTGCGTGATGTTCCGCATCCCAAACATCAGAGGAACCACACACACGAGGACTGCCATTGGGTTCCTCATGTGACAGACCATGAGAGACTTTGTGGGTTCTCATGTTCCTCATTTTCCTCACATGCTTCCTAAGTCAAGCTGAGTGTGAAGGCGTTCATCACAGTTCACATAACAGAAGGACTTCCCAAACCCAGAGAGGAGAAACCATGAGACGGAGCACAGAATGATGACTAATCACTATTTATTGTTCACAGACACTGATGCTGAGGAGCAGGTGGAGGGGTCAGGGGGTTTACGGGTAGACTGTGGACATTGGGGTTCAAACCCAGAACCTTTCCTCTGGGGGGTCAAACCTAACCCTAACCACTGGACCAGACATGGCAGCTTACACCCCAGGCCCACTGGGCCCTCTCCATTCAGCCCGCAACGCAGCCATGGAGAGCTCCCCATACATACAGACTGTTTTGGTGACTTTGTATTTAATGGTGGAGCTGTGCACAGCCCACTCCACACAGCGCCTCCTCTCCACCCTCCTGGGTCAGAACATGGTCATGGCACCAGGAAGGTTTGTGGCCAGATCATGAATGGAATCAATCTGGAGTTCAGACGTCCGTCCATATGAGCTACACCAGAAATACCTATGGGTACACAGTCTGAATCTAAAGGACCACTTATGTACTCGCTTTGTAGAAGCTTTTTTGGGGTGAAAACAGTCTGTGATGACTAATGTACACATACAGTAGGTTTAACCTGTAATATAGTCTATGTTAAGACCTCTATTCTATACAGTCTATGTTAAGACCTGTTTAATATCCAGTGTCTGTTAAGTCAGTTGAACCTGTACAATATCCAGTGTCTGTTAAGTCAGTGTAACCTGTATAATATCCAGTGTCTGTTGAGTCAGTGTAACCTGTATAATATCCAGTGTCTGTTGAGTCAGTTGAACCAGTATAATATCCAGTGTCTGTTAAGTCAGTGTAACCAGTATAATATCCAGTGTCTGTTAAGTCAGTGTAACCTGTATAATATCCAGTGTCTGTTAAGTCAGTGTAACCAGTATAATATCCAGTGTCTGTTAAGTCAGTTGAACCAGTATAATATCCAGTGTCTGTTAAGTCAGTGTAACCAGTATAATATCCAGTGTCTGATACCATGCACCATCCTGCCCTTGCAGGTCTTTACTGGCTTCTTGCTGTTGTAGAGCCAGCGGGACACACATCTAGCAGCTCTCCATGGGGAACATTGTGAAACGTGAGACGTCTCTTGTTTGTGTTTGAGTCAGGCTGTTGTTCAGGACAGGGTCGTCTGTGACTCACCTATCGATACCAACACTGAGGGAGTGATGCTGGCGCGGCCGGAAGCCCCCCTCTCAGGCCACCGCTTTGTGTTTCAGCGTTTCAGTTACCGCTGTTCCCCAACGTGGGGAACCTTGGCTCTCTCCCTCTGTGAGCCAGTCTTACGGCCCTCCAGACTCCCCTGGCTGAGCGGCTCCTCACGCTCCTGCCCTATGTTGTGTGTTTCAGAGGAGGAACTCCGCAAGCTCCGGGACGAGACCAACGTGGACCTCCTCCGACAGGAGCTGGAGAAGGAGAGGGGCAAGAGGATAGACCTGGAGCAGAGGATGAACGAGGTGCTCAGGACCAGGTGAGAGAGAGAGAGAGAGGAGAGAGAGAGAGAGAGAGAGAGAGAGAGAGAGAGAGAGAGAGAGAGAAGAGAGAGAGAGAGAGAGAGAGAAGAGAGAGAGAGAGAGAGAGAGAGAGAGAGAGAGAGAGAGAGAGAGAGGAGAGAGAGAGAGAGAGAGAGAGAGAGAGAGAGAAGAGAAGAGAGAGAGAGAGAGATTGGGGGGGTTTTTTGAGAGTTTTATAATGCAAAATATATTGCATGCTCATCTTTTTCCTCTTCATAAACAACAAATTAAAATAGGTTATTTCCAGTTTAAAAAAGTATTTCCCCATCTCTGCTAACCCCCCAAACCATGGCATAGTCATATGTTTCTTCTTCTGGAGGTCAGAGCAAGTGTCATTTTCACAGAGTCAGTTAGACTCTTGAAAGTAGTCAAATGGTCAACCCAGCCCGGACTTCCTTTCCAACCAAAGACCAATTTAACTTCTGTCAAGCGTCTCACAAATAGCAGT
Organism: Urophycis tenuis; assembly: GCA_036785325.1. Lineage (NCBI taxonomy): Eukaryota > Metazoa > Chordata > Actinopteri > Gadiformes > Phycidae > Urophycis > Urophycis tenuis. The sequence continues at coordinate 886,047 of JAXIVH010000043.1, forward strand.
TTGCATTTCACCACCCAAAAGTTATGAGAGGGAGAGAGCTAGCAAGATAGTTAGAGAGTGAAGAGGAAGAGGACAATGAGAGAGGGAGAGAGAAAGGAGAGAGACTCTGAGGAAGTAATCTGTATTTACATGTCTTCACTAAATATTAATGTGCTTTGTACAGTCCATACAAGCTCACTTTGCCAAACCCTGTGTGTGTGTGTGTGTGTGTGTGTGTGTGTGTGTGTGTGTGTGTGTGTGTGTGTGTGTGTGTGTGTGTGTGTGTGTGTGTGTGTGTGTGTGTGTGTGTGTGTGTGTGTGTGTGTGTGTGTGTGTGTGCGTGTGTGTTTGTGCTTCTCCATACAAAAATGTCATTCCCTTGTCATGTGACCCCGAGCCACGTTTACATAACGCAGTTCATTCCTCAGCAGCCCAATAAGACAAACTAACCCAAACAAGTGCTTTTGCATGTGGGATCAGGTGATACTGTATTACTAGCACACTGAACTACAGGAAGGCCCATCACCTGGTTTTCTATTGAACCTGTTGATCTGGAGAAAACAAGAGTCGTGCATTCATATCTGCTTCATTAATCTGACCATGGGACATTTGGGATAGGTTTGAATTGTTGCCTTAGCTGTGTCATCTTGGTATCCATCTGCCGGCCATATATGGTGATTGGTAACTTTTATTTTGAATCACTTTTTTCTTTATTTCTGCTCTCTCAGGTTAGAGGACTCTCCACCACAACCCTCCCCGCAAACAGCAGTCCCCGTCCAACAACCAGAGCAGGTGAGACAGAGAGAGAGGCTTACCCTTAACCCCTGCTAAATCTGGCTCATTGATTAATGAAGTGAAGTATACACCCTGTGTTATTCTGGGCCACAGAGTTAGTTAGGCAGTGAGCTCCAGATCTAAAGCCATGAGTACACCTTCATGATCCTGACCAACAGTATGAAGACGGGGCCATCACGCATTTCATGCCTTTCAAGATGGCTAGCGCGTTCAGCGGTCAGCTAACTGAGTTAGCTAATGCTCTCCACCCTACAGACAAGCCCCAGCGGGAGGAGTGGAGCGCGCGGGTCCAGCGCTGGTGGTACGACCGGTTCGGGGTCTACATGGAGGACTTCCGCTTCCAGCCGGAGGAGACCACGGTGGAGGCTGAGGAACCGCTCAGCGCTAAGAGGTGCTAAGGCTGGCTGAGCGCTGACCACGATGCCACTGCTAACACCACTAAGCGCTGCAGTTTAAGGGCAATATGTACAGTGATGCCGCTAAATGCTAAGAAATAACGGCACACCGGCTAACACAGCTTAGCGATGCAGCCTAAACGCAAAAAATCCACTCACCGACGTTTTTAAGCGATCATGCAGCTAATCAACACAACATCACATCGATGTTGAACAACGTTCCATATACCATACGCTGCTAGCTGCAGCCAAATTGTTAGCACACTAGCACACACTGCTAACACACTTACCATCGCTGATGACTCAGATAAACCCAAACACATTAAGCTTCTGCATCTGCAGCTTAGCACGATCACGGTCCCCCGCTGACGCTGTGCAGCCAAACTCTGCGCAGTGCTAACCCTGCTGGTGACGCAGCTACGCTCTAAAGCCAACACAACAACAATAACAACAACAACAACAATACAACTACCAGCTTCACCCTTCAAAGGCCCAACACAACACGCTGGTACAACTACCAGCTTCACCACTCAAAGGCCCAACGTGGAAGATTATACATTTGAAACAGAAAAGAATTCACTACAATTGTCAACAGAATGGGATGATATCACAACACATAACAAGTTCATGAATTGGAGAGACATTTGCTTAAGTAAGCAGCTATTGCAAGGTGTCTCGTACCCTTTGTACCCCAAGAGGCAGTTGCCATGGCTGCAGCGCCCCGGCCTGCCCTCAGTCCAACAGTGAGAGGATGAAGAACTCTCCCAGCGCCCAGAAGGGCACCGTCCAACATCTCGTCAGTCAAAAGCCGCACGGAAAACATGTCCGAACATATCGGTAGCCTGGAGAGCATCCTGATCACGTGACTTCACACTCTGTTTCACTGCATGGATTGGTCTGGACCTCTAGCCACCCTCATCGATTTCCAGAAAATGTGTGTGCGTGTATGCGTGCGTGCGTGTGTGTGTGTATGCGTGCCGTGCGTGTGTGCGTGCGTTTTGTGTGTGCTTGGGGGGTTTTGCTTTGGGAAGGACTGTGCATTCCCTTGTTTCATACAGTCAGGCAACCACCACTCTGGTAATATGCTGCCCCCACACTTATTATTAAATGAACAGAAATTAAAATCAGGGGTTGTGACTGCAAATTCCATGATCTGATGGCTCAATCAGCCTTTGCACACATATCAGCAAGTGTGAACTTTGTGAAGTGTAGCTTTGAACGCTCAATAATCTAAAGTGGTTTATTGTCGCCCGGTGCAGCAGAGGTCGCCCCCCCTTCATGGCCTGATGCTGGGCCCGACACGCGCTTTCAACGCTGCTATTCTCAACACCCACTGCTAACATTTGTAGACAGCTAAACCCCTGTGCACCACTGGAAGCCAGCAGTCAGATAGACCTGTTTAGAAGGGATTGCCATCTAGTGATGGAGCAGGTACACTACATGTCAGCCATTGTTTCTGGGTACTAAACCACTATACACTGAATATACGCTAAACTATATACATTAAATGCATCTCATCCAATACACACTAGAGATGTAGCACTCTGCCTCTCTGGCTCCCTGAGTCGCTCTAAGATGAGCGTCTTGTGTTTGCTTTATCTTGTAGACACAAAGTGCATCCCACGCTCACGTCTCCACGCTGCTCACAAAGAGAGGAACTTTCTTTTCACCTTGAACTTGAAAAGTAGTTGAATTATTCACAGGCTGAGTCACGTCTTCACACTGTTCGGATGGGAGGGGAGGGAGGGAGGGAGGAAGGGAGGGAGACGAGAGGGGAACGTTTTGCAGCATGGAACACAAACCAGATCTGAAACGCTCTCCTTTTTTCCCGCTTGCATATGAGTGAGTCACGCCACGGCCAATCACATTGCAACGCTCAAAAGCACGTGTGTGTGTGTGTGTTTGTGTGTTTGTGTTGGTGTCGGTGTCGGTTGTCGGTATGTGTGTGTGTGTGTGTGTGTGTCCTGGTCCTGACCTTCGTATTTATGTATTTGTTTCAGGCTGACTGAGAACATGAGGCGACTCAGTGAGTATACACACACACACCCACACAAACGCACAACACACACACACACACACACACACACACACACACGGTTTGTGTGTGATGAACTGAACTAAAGCATGCATTTACTCTAGGTTGCAAATCATTATTTTCCCATTTGGCATTAATACAGTTGATGATTTATTTTATATTAGGAACAAATCAAAATGTAATATGAATGCATCGTGAATTAATTAATGTTTATTGATCCAACATTAATGCCATTGTTGCTATGAGACATGTGCTCTTATTCTGAAATGTCACCTAAAATGTCAGTTTGCAAGTTGAACGCTTTTAATGCAGCGGATTGACCCAAATGAACGTGGAGTCTCAAGACGTTGATGTTGTGGTTGTTTCAGAGCGCGGGGGCGAGGCCGGTCCACCAACTTCATGAGGAACCTGTCGGCACTGTCCAACTGGCACTCTGTCTACACCTCCGCCATCGCCTTCATCGTGAGTCTCCACTCCGCCTTGGTGTTCGTCGGGGGTCTGGTGGTGGTCTGGAGCAAGTGTCAGTCTGTGGAATCAGTCTGGGGGGCTCTGTGACCCCCTAGTGGGGTCGCGGCGTGCCGGAGAGAACATCTAGTTTGTTTTACTGTACCGCAGGTTGTGGTTGGTCCTGGGCATGGGGTCTATTGTAGACAAGACAAGCAATACCTGAACAATGTGGGCCACTCACTGCATAAACTGGGCTCCAGCAGAACTTCTGGAGGGGCGGTGGGGGGGGGGGGGTGACACAGAGCCTGGGGGCCTGTTCCCCCCCCCCCCCTCTGAGCCACTGGGAGTGGAGCCTGGTATTCTGTGTATTTCTACTGCGGCCCGTCTACTGGTCCGTTGCTTTGAAACCTTCACACACACTTTCCTGACAACGTCGGGGTCCGGGACAGCATTTTTTTTAGCGTGTCTTCCCACCACAAAACAGTTAACTCTGTGCTGACCGAGTTCATGTTTGATTGTCACCTGTGCGTACCGAGCCCCCCGCCTCCAGCGTCATGATTGGTTGAAAACATTAGAGCTAAGCTGACTGTTGATGATGATTTAAAGTGTGATTTGTGAGTGCAGTGGCTGCGTGACAGCAGGCCACCAGGCAGCTGTACAGGGGAGCTGACCGGCTGTGTTGTCGTCTCCAGATCTACATGAACGCCGCGTGGCACGGCTGGGCCGTACCCATGTTCCTCTTCCTCGCCATCCTCCGCCTCTCCTTAAATTACCTCATTGCCAGGTAACACAGGACACAGTCTTTCTGCTGCACGCCACGTGAAGCATTCAACACGCTACATGCTGCTTCCTGCACGCCACGTGAAGCATGCAACACGCTACATGCTGCTTCCTGCACGCCACGTGAAGCATGCAACACGCTACATGCTGCTTCCTGCACGCTACTTGTAGCATGCAACACGCAGCATGCTGCTTCCTGCACGCTACATGTAGCATTCAACACGCTACATGCTGCTTCCTGCACGCTACATGTAGGCATTCAACACGCTACATGCTGCTTCCTGCACGCTACATGTAGCATTCAACGCGCTACATGCTGCTTCCTGCAACGCTACATGTAGCATTCAACGCGCTACATGCTGCTTCCCTGCACGCTACATGTAGCATTCAACACGCTACATGCTGCTTCTTCCCCGCTACATGCAACAGGCATGTGTTTGTTTTTCGGTAGCCATGAGTGTTGTTGTACATTCATATGAATTTGATCGAACGATGTATTTTAGAAAATACTTTCTTATTGTGTGTTTAATCACAGCAGTCATCCCACTGATAGTATGTTAGTCAGCGTTTGTGTCTGCGTTAGTTTGGAGAATCAGTTCCACCAGTGGAACTCTGTTTTCTATGGGCGGTTCTGAAGAAGGGTTGGAAATGAGGACAGTCTGTATTCAGCAGCAAGTCGTCATCATCTTAAATCAGGGGCTGTCCAGTGAAAGTAGGACATGGGAGAGCGATGTCTGAGGTGTTTAGTTTAGAGGTTACTTTTATGCACTTTTGACAATCCTTAAAGATTGGAGAGTTGCGGCAAAGGAGAACAGAAAAGAACACAAGAGAGATGATTTTCTCTCTCCCTCCCCTCCCACATGTGGGTGACATTGGGAAGTGTTGCGTGACACCCATGGTTCTATGATGACATCATGTAAGAGCATGTGACAGACAGCCAAGATGGATTCCTGACCCAGGGAAGAGAAAGTCCTGATGAGTCAGAAAATAAAAGAGGGCTGTCAGAAATCTAAATTGTGTCATTCAGAGGCACGTGCAGTCAACAGAAAAGATATTCTCACAGACCGTTTCACTTACTGATGGCTATGGCCTTTCAGATAA
>JAXIVH010000043.1:894078-933190 GCA_036785325.1 Urophycis tenuis
CGGGACAAGTATGACACACCGTTCATCATCTGGAACAGCCTGCCCACAGACCCCCAGCTGAAGGACAGGACCAACGCCACTGTGTCCCGACGGGTAGGTACACACACACACACACACGCACACAGGCACGCACACACACACACACACACGCACACAGGCACGCACACACACACACACACACACACATGCACACGCACGCACGCGCACACACACACACACACGCACAGGCACGCACTCACACGCGCACGCACACACGCGCACACACACACACACACACACATACACACATACATACATACATACATACATACATACATACATACATACATACATACATACATACATACATACATACATACACACACACACACACACACACACACACAGTACATGCGCACACACACACTCACACCAGCTCAAAGACAGGACCACCCTTGTCGCATCTGGACCGGTACGTACACACACACACACACACACACATACACTCATTATACATACACACAGACAGGCAACCACAAACACACACTCACACACATACACCATGATCGTTTGACCTTGCACTTTATCCTGGCTAGGTCAAAGGTCAAATCATCAGCAGTTTAATCCCATGGTGTATCTGTGTGTGTGTGTGCATGTATCAGTATGTGTGTATGAATCAGTGTGTTTGTATCTGTGTGTGCCTCTTTGTGTATGTGTATAAACATCTGTATGTGTTGTGTTGCAGCAGTTATAGCTATATTGTATTATTTCTTTTCCTCTCAGCTCTCTGGTACTGAGAAGGTAGGGCTTCTGACCACGCCCCTCCCCTAAGTCCTCACTAGTGCTCGAGTAACGCACAAGTGGTGTGTGTGTGCGTGTGCGTGCGTGTGTGTGTGTGCGTGCGTGAAACTGATCAAAATGTTGTATGAAAGCTGGTGTACCCGTGGTGATAGGTTTAGTTAAAGCCAACATATTCATTTTGTACACGCTTTAGTAGCATCCCATACTAGTAGTTTTCTTTTACCATTCGAAATCCTTTATGTATTTCATAAGCTGACCTCTAGTGAACAGAAAATAGATGACTTTCTGGTTTGTGGATTCAAGCTTATATTCAGAAAAATCATATTGGTGTAACTGACAATAAGATATAGATACAATCTTAATTTGCAGTTTAAAACATATATTGTGAGCTTTTAAAGGCTGTTGAATGCTTTTAACCATTTTAGGCTTTAAGTATGACAAAAGGATAACCTGAAAATGTTTGGTTTTATGGAACTTTTCAGACATGATAACATGCTTCATGCTAAAACGATTAGAAATGGACACACATGTCGGCCTAAACCTTGTTACTACTGAAAGGTTTTTGTTGTGAAGTTTGTTTTACCGGAGCATGGGCGTTGCGATGCTCGTCGGCATGGAAACAGACTCAACTCCCAGCATTTCAGGCGTCGCTAACCTGCTAAACATTACCCACCAAGTCAACGCATACATCGTTTTAACCTTCTGTTTTAATTGCTATTTTATCATGTTTTTTAATCACATACATTAAATAGATATTTAAACTTTTTATTTGATCACTTAAATGGCATTGATGTAGTTTGATTTGCATCTTTTCTCCAAGCCAACATACGGTTGCGAACACGTGGTAGCTAATAGATGCTACCTCCAGCAGTGTACTGACACTAAAGCTTGGACTCTGGCCTGGCTCTTGGCTTTGCACGAAGACCTTCCCCCCCTGCATCAAAACGCGGCACGGAAAGGAGATCTGTTTATATCATCCAAGAGGTTGTGAGTGACCGTCTGTTAGCCCCCCTCGTCCCTGCTAGCTAGCTAGCGCGCTACCCTGCTAGCTAGACGCAGCCTGATTATGCACAGTGATAGCAGTCACTGGTGTGGCGTTCGAATCAACTGCTAACGGTTCTGTTCGCTCTCCCTTTCTCTCATTTTCTCCCCCTTTCCATTTCTCCACCTCCCCCTCCGTATCTATATTTCCATCTCTCTGTTCTGCCGGTGTTCTCCTGGCTCTGTCTGTCCTCTTTCTCTCCATCACCCCTCCCTCTCCTCCCCTCCTGTACACCACACCCCTCCCTCTCCTCCCCTCCTGTACACCACACCCCTCCCTCTCCTCCCTTCCTGTACACCACACACCCTTTTCCTCTCCTCCTCTGCCCTTTTACATTCCTGACCCTCCCATCCCTCGCTCCTCCTTTCCTCCCCTCTCCCTCCCCATCTCCTCCCCTCCCTCCTCCCCCTCTCCTCCCCCCTCTCCTCCTCCTCCTCCTCCCCCCCTCTCCTCCTCTCCTCCTCCTCCCCCCTGCTCCCCTCTCCTCCCCCCTGCTCCCCTCTCCTCCCCCCTGCTCCCTCTCCCCAGGTCCAGCCGGTGGTGTCTCGCGGCAGCATTGCCACCATTCCGTGTGGCGTGGCTCGAGACGAGGAGGCGGGCCGATCTCACAGCACCAAGAAGGGCGCCTTCCACGAGATCTTCAGCCTGACGGAGTCCGAGCGCCCCCTGGCGGGTGAGGACTGTCACTGCCGCTAGATAACCACTTTGTTTTGTACATGACATTACCTTATATTCAGTCATCTGGCAGAGGCTGTGATCCAGATTTCAAAATCACTAATAAAATGTATGTATTAGTGGTAGTGCAATCACATATCAAAGCGTGTTCTCAACACCAAACAAACAAAACACACAACTAAAAAAATACTTCATACTAATGATTTTACCAAAAGCAAATTAGTGGAATTAATCTGATTGGTCCTATTCAGTATCTAGGCTTTTTGATTGGTCCCTTTATGTATCTAAGCTTTTTGATTGGTCTGTGTCTGTTTCTAAGCATTGTGATTGGTTCTGCTCCGTTTCTAAGCGTTCTGATTGGTCCATGTCTGAGTCTGAGCTCCTTGTGTGTATTCAAGCGAGGTGGTGGGTTGTTTTGTGCCACCAGTGTGTGAGAACGGTTGGAGGTGTTGCCTGATCAACAGAGACAGGAAGATGCCGACAGACTACATCAGGAATGGAGTCCTGTATGTCACAGAAAAGTATGTGGATGTCCCTTGCTCTCCCTTTCTTTCTTCCCCTCCTAGACATAGAAAAGGACAACCCTTTCCCCGGGCGCTGATCATAGCAGCCCACTGCTCCTATGTACAATATGTACAATAGGATGGGTCAAATGCAGAGAACGAATTTCGTTCCCATGTCACATGGGAATGACAAATAAAGACCACAAGGTCACAACAGTCGATATTCTTTACGTCTAGCACACTGTACTTATGTTACTGAATCATCAACTAAAAATGTCTCAAATTCTCAATGGTCTGTATGTCTCCACCTGCTGCCTTCTCTTTTTCTACCTGCCTCTCTCCACCTGGTTGTCTCTTTCTCTCTTTCACCCCACGGTCTATCTCTCTCTCCACTCTTTCTGACTGTCTGTCTGTGTGTGTGTCTCTCTCTCTCTCTCCTGTCTCTCTCTTCTCTCCTGTCAGTTACCTGTGCTTTGAGAGCTCCAGTTCCCGGTCTAGTTCGTCCAAGAAGAATAAAGTCATCAAGTTGGTGGACATCACAGACATCCAGAAGGTAAGATGACCTTCAACTCATTACGTCTTCTAGAGGATATCAGGCAACCCTGACCTTTAAACTGATGAACCTTCTAGAGGTTAGAGGTAAACCCTGACCTTCAGCCATTGACACCATCAAGAGGTTAAAGTTCAACTGTAAGCCTGACCTTTGATCTCTTGAAGGTTTCACATATTAAAGGTCAGAGTTGACCTCTAACCTATAGAACTATTGCATAAAGATATTCTAGTCTACATCATGACTGGGTTGTCAGCCGTCTCATTGGCTGTTTGATTTGTCAAACATTTCTCATGAATTGATTATACATCAAATTATTTGTTGGCATGATAAACGTAGTGCCGTCAAGAGATTAAAAAATTGAGAGATTAATTAATTATGATCTGTAATTAATTGATCGAATAACTCTCTTTTTTAATCTCACCTAAAAATTGCTGAGAAAAGCCCTCAACTTGATAGCCTGGGAATTCCCATGCTGCTTTGCGCGCGATTTCATTCTCACTGCAAAGACAGCCTGGAAACCACCGCCCTTATTTTCCCCTGAGTTAGGGAACCAATCACAGAACGGGGGGGGGGGGCAGCAATACGATGACGACGTCTATGCACGACACTGAAGCTTGTAGCGTGTTAATCCAACATGGCAGCGGACACAACGTTACCGTTCGATGCAGCTTTAGAAAGTGTATTAAGTAGCTTTTGTAGCAATTAATTTAATTTTAGTAGCTAATTTTTAGTAGCAATTGGCTATGAATCGCGCGCAAAGCAGCATGTGAAGAACCAGACGCCATTTGATAGACATTCGTAGCGCCCAATAAACGGCTCTAGGCATTCGTAAACCACGCCTCAAATACGAGAAAATGCACACCTAGTTCCCAGACCACCATCTCATCGAGATGTGGACGCGTCAGCCAGGCTATCAACTTGAGGTATTTCCATTTAAATTCATTACATTATTGTGGCAGATCAAAAGATTGATAAATAACAAAAAACGTGGCTTCAGAAAGTCATTTATTGTTTAACAGATTGAACAGCCCTAGGCATTTACATTCCGCTGAATTTGAGACTAGTTCTAAATGCTGAGAGGCTTAGTCGAATACGTTTTCATTAGTCGAGCAAAAAGTAAAACAAAAATAACAAGGCATGAGCATCGCAAACCGAATACGTCCGTGGTCGCAACCAGCCCTGATTTAACTCATCGCTGCAGAAATACTGACCAATACACCTAGGCAGGTAAACACCTAGGCAGGTAGACACCTGGGCAGGTAGACACCTAGGCAGGTAGACACCTGGGCAGGTAGACACCTGGGCAGGTAGACACCTAGGCAGGTAAACACCTGGGCAGGTAAACACCTAGGCAGGTAGACACCTGGGCAGGTAGACACCTGGGCAGGTAGACACCTAGGCAGGTAGACACCTAGGCAGGTAGACACCAGTAGACATAACATGAACTGCTCCCCCGGAGGAGCCGCACATCCACACGCACCGGACACCAACATACCAACAAACATGTTTTCCATTTGCTCGCTTTTAAATAAAGTGGTGTGTAGTTATATGGTTAAATACGATTATTAAAAGTGTTCATTCATTCTCCTTCCTGGTCCAGAAGCCCTTGGTCCATGTTGTTAATAGGCGGCCGCTTTGTGTGTGTGCTTGTAAAAAATATATTTAAGATTGATTAATACGGTATTGTATTATCTGTAAAGCAGAAACAGTCAATTTAGAGATTAAAAATTAGATTAACGTAATTAAAAAACATAACGCACTAAACATGACAATTAATTGACCGCAATTAACGTGATAATTTGACACCCCAAGATAAACATCTTATAAAAGGGAATATTAGTGGATGATTTTATACGTGATAAACAGTTCAACATTGTAAAATGTCTGTTTGTGTCTCGTCCAGTACAAGGTCCTCTCTGTACTCCCAGGAAGTGGGATGGGAATATCCATAGCAACCCCTGCCACTCAGAAGGTACAGTACTGGAGCTCATGGAAAGATGACTAAACAAACTAGAATCAGTTTTGAAAAAGAAACCATAACGTGAATCTGAGGATATTTTCTATATTATCACTACATACTTTAGGATATATCCATTATATGTTCATCTCCTGCGTGGTAAGGCCAACATGATGATGAAGTATGTCATGTATTCTGTTTCATGTGTCAGGTATTCTGTTTCCATTTAATATCACCAAAACTAAACCAAATGACTAACTACAAGCTCCGGTCCTTCTCGTCCAGCCGCTGGTGTTTGGTGCCATGATCCACCGGGACGAGGCGTTTGAAGCCATCTTCACCCAGTACATGAAGATCATGACCACCACCAAACCTCCAGGCAACCCTGAGCTCTAGCCGGACACCAGCCCACCCACGGAGCCCCTGGCCGGGCTTAGTGTCCAGGGGCCAGGAGGGCTTAGTGTCCGGGGGCCAGGAGGGTTCACTCTGGTGCACAGGAGGGCACACACCCTGCTGGGGACTGGACGGCCACTCCCTTATTGGTGGTCACACGGTCCTACTGGGGTTGGGATGAGGGAAGAATGAAGTGACAGGTCCATGAGGAAGAGATGGGGGTGGTGTTGGGATGTTCGGACATGAAGGGGTTAATGGGTGTTGAATAAAGGGGTTAGGAGCGGTGGGGGTGGGGTGGGAGGAGCTATGAGACAGGTGAGACTGTGATTCTGACCAATCAGGATAGAGAGGGAGCTGGTTCTCCCGCCCTAGCTTACCGTCTGAACAACGGACCGGCCGGTGAACAGACACAAGGACACACCGGACCAGGTCGTTGCTTGGTTTCTACTTTTTCTTCCTCTGCGCTTGGTAGTGTGTCAGGTCGTTTGATTGGTTTGCTTCAAATCGCAGTTTGTGGAAGAATTGTGTTTGACGCAGTGGCCGTTGTTTCAAGAACCACTTTGCCCGACCAAATAACTCAACATCTCTCCAGTTTAATGTGGAAAAATACAGTATTTAAGTTTCAATTGATGTGGAAAACAAAACCATCACCTTCTGGCAGTTAAAAATGCGTCATGACGCTAATTTTAAATAGCTTGACGCTATTGTGGAAGTGTTGGTACTTTGAGCTGTGGTCAGTTTATTTTGTGTGTTTATTAATGTCTGTGCTGAAACTGGAGCCCTTTGTGGGCGATCACTGCTGTCCCACGATTACTTCTTAATTTCTTCCTTTATCACATGTAAAAAAAAACAAAAAAACATGAGGTGGTGTAGATGTCTTTGGAACTCAAAAGCTCAAACAAAGGCTCATTTTTGCATCTGTATGGTGTTGGTTAATTTATGATGCTGAAACCACGTCTGGTTTCAAAATGCCTTTCTATTGTAATCGTATTCTTTGTTGGGTTTTCTAACAACCTTTTGAGTTTTGCGGTATAACTGGATGCCTGCCTCGTCTGCTTTCTGAAGTTCTTCTCACAGCAGAATCCATCAGTAAAATAACGACAGCTCCGTTGTCAAGTTGCATTCACAACATTTCTCTCAGAAGCAGCTCTCCTGGCTCCGGTTGTGAATAATTTCACGTGGCTGTTATTCAAATGCATCAGCGTTCGTTTTTTGATATTGTTTCGTAGTTATTCACAAAGGAAGGACAAGTAATTATGATAGGAATCGGAATTTGGTTTGTTTGCAAATTTGTAAGCAGTGTCAAAATGACAGGTAGAAGGAGGTCCCAGGTTGTGGAGCTGGCTGCTCTCAGCCTCTGGTCTTGTAAAGACCTCCAAACCCTACAATACACTGGATACTTCAATGGCACCTTACAATGAGCAGCCATTCAGGTGGGCAAAAGCTGGTCTTTTGGCAAATCGGAGAGTGGTTTTCATATGCCAGCGTGTACGACCACTGACTGGACCACTGGAGGCTCTGCCTGGGTGTGTTCAGACATCCCTAATAACAGTATATCACATGCCGGGTGGATGAAATCAGCACTTCACATTTGTTTGTTTGTGTTTAGATTTACTTCAAGCCGTAAGCGATTTCACCGCTTCTGGTTAATGGTTCCAATGCAAATACATAACTGGACTAAAACTTCAAACGCCACCCGTCAAAGTTCTAATACTTGTCACATCCCGTCACGGTCTGAACTGGGTATGAAGTTGTCTCTCTGCAACAGACTGGTTTATATGGGCCAAATAAATGTGAATGTCAAACTGTAAAGAATCTATAACCAAGTTTTCTTCTGAAATGTCTTTCCATCCGGGCACATTGCTAATAGGCTGCCTTTAATTGGAAAATCCATAAGTATTTTTTTGTTAAGGAATAAATTTGATACATTTATGGGAAACCTGTTTGACAGGGGAAAGTTATCATATCTAGCTCACTGTGTGATGACTGGGTGGCCGAATCAGAGACTGAATTTATAGAATGAATTCATAGATTAAATATAGTTCGAATCTGGAATCTATATGTTGAATCGATGTTTATCTATAGTCTCATTCTACAGCCAGAATCTATAGTTTGAGTACATAGTCTCATTCATATATAGGTAGAATTTAAAGTTGGAATCTATAGACTGAATCTATAGGTTCAATTTAGTTTGAACTATAGGTTGAATGTATAGTCTCTGAATCAATAGGCTAAATCTATTATGTCATTCTATAGACTTAAGCTATAGGTTGATTCTGTAGGTGGACTTTATGGTTGGAATAGTCTCATTCTATAGTCAGAATCTATAGCTTAAATCTATAGGCTGAATCTATAGTTTTATTCTATAGTCTTGAAGCCTTCATCCGAAGCCTTTTCTTGTTTCTGAACTTCACTTTGAGTTGAGTAGAGTTCAGCTTGATGAAACTATGAGGAAGCACAGAATGTAACATGTTACACGTTCAATGTAACACGCAACATTACATGTAACCTGTAATGTTTGTGAATGTCTTTTTTTTTTCTTGCCAAATCTTAAATGTTTCTGTTATGGTCTGCCATGTTTTACCTGAACTCATGTTTACAGGAAGATGAGTTTGAACGTTTAACGTTTGCATTGTTGGGGGGAACTTTCAGTTTGAACCTTGCTGTCATGACGACTGGACCCGCCCTCCCCCACTGTCTACGCTCTCACCGGTCACGTGACCAGCTCTGCTCAAGTGTAACAACCTCAGACGAGTGAATCACTGACTCCCTGCAGAAATCTTTTTTTTTTTTTAAAGGGCCACCAGGTGTTTCAAAATCTCCCTTAAATACAGCTGATGTAATACCACTATTGGTAGATCTTGAATTGTCTTGTGATCCAATCAGCATCCCACCTGGCGGTAAAATAGAGGTCATTTAAAGGGCCACGTCACTGTTTTTGACATTATTTGATACTCAACAACCAACAACATTAATAAATACATTTGGAGCTTGACAAATTAAAATCTTAAATGCTTAAAATAGTGTATGAGAATGCATTTGATATACATATTTGAAATAAATAAAGGCCAGAAAAAAGTGCAGTGAATTTATTGCCACAACTTAAAATAGACTGGTCTATGGAGAATAATAATTATTAATATAAATGTTCATATTTGGATAAGGTAGGGGATCACAGGTCAAAAAAGTGCTATTTCTCCATTAAGCTTCCCATCATTAAGATCTGGGGATCTCTTCACTGTAGCTCTTTGTATTCAACGTGCAACAGTTTCTGTTATTGTATGTCAATTATCACTTAGACTGCTGTCCAGACAGGCTGTGTTTATCCAAAACTATTAGGTATTGGGGTCATTTTCAAATGAGTACAAATATATGTAGAATATCAGTATAACACTGCACTTGGACTGGAATTAATACTGCAGTACTCTTGAGCAATACTCTTGAGCAAAGTCAGAATTACATTTTCATTAAGATGATTTTTTTTGGTTTGGTATTTCCTGCAGACTTTAAATTTGTATAGAAGATGATTTAATGTACAATGACGTTTCTTTTTTTAAAGAAACATGCCTATTGTAAAAAAAAAAATGTTTTTTTATTTAAGTAAATGAATTTAAGATATTCTCTCGTCATTGTGGTCTTTGTAAATTGACTCAGTTAAATAGAGTTTACTTTGACACACTTGTTGTTGGGACATATTTACAGGACAACACACGTCAAACTGTGAGCTTGTATATCACAATCATGGGACTTCATGTTGGGATACTCATTTTGAGACACCCATTTTGAGGTGCTTTGCGGGAGTTGTAGTAAAAGGTAAAAACCTAAATAAACGTTAATGTACCGGAACCTAGCGTAGTCCAAACTTTGTTTTGCCACGTCTCACATGAGAAACACTGTGGCAGTTTCAATCACGACATAATGGCATATCATTTCACGATTAGTTACCAAACAACAACGAAAACACAACTACTACCGTTAACATTCCTATGCTCCAATACTTCCAAAATGGAGGCGTCATGGCATGATGTACAAGCCCTACAGCCCTTTAACTCATAACACGAATGATGGGTCATTTCATGTACCAGAGCCTGCTGGCAGACTTCTAGTTTAGTCAACTCACCGTGTACCGGTGCACACCCATAATACGGATTATGAGGAACACCTGTGTTTCTCCTACGACCTCTGTAAAAATGGACGAACCAGCAATCTTTGGAGAAGAGAGAGAGACTGTGTCTCAATCCACGTACTTCCACGAGTACACTTCCGTACGTGCACTGTGTGCACTATGTACTTACTGATGTAGTGCGTGAATTCCGTCTAAGAAGTACCGTCTCAAATGAAGCACTCCCGTTTTGCACTTACCGGAAATGACGATACAAGCATTTGTTCCCGTATTAGCATTCACGTATAAGCATATCAGCACAAACCGTTCACAATCGCTTATGACATCTGTCATACATCTGTCTAACAATAAAATGGTGATACATAACAAAGAATAACCACTTTTCGATTGATGTGTAACGTTATATCTTACATTTAAAAGGAGTGGTCTGGGCCAACGGTCCACAGGTGTCGTCCGCAATCTTTATCAGATTTTTTTGGAAAGTGCTGGCGTTCCCTCCCCTTCCGTTACGTAGACAAAATGGCGACCATTGAGGGTGAAAAGTGTCCAGCGTAGTACACTAGCTTTTTGACCGTTATGAGTTCACCATCCGGGTACTAGCAGTGTACTGCGTCTTGCCGCAATTACCAGTGTGAACGCACTATGCACTCAAAAAAGGAAGTTTAAGTGCGCAAGTACGTGAATTGAGACAGACCCAGAGAGAGAGAGAGAGAGAACTAGTTTAAACTGGATCAGAGTCATCAGGTGAACATGGTGTTTTGACAAAAGTTACGGGACCCAATACACACTGCTGTTAAAAAAACGTGTTTTAACAGCAGTGTGACAGCGGAGATTTTTATTTTATTTTAAAATTCATTCTGTTTACAGTTTAAGTTGTGCTATTATCGAACAAAATTACATCAAAGCAAATTCATTCAAAAAGTCAAACCAGAAAAACTAAGGGAAATAGATCAACAATTTACGAAACAAGGCGTTCTCTTACTAAACACAGCACATTTGGCACACCCCAAATGTTCACAAAAACTGTCTTTTTTGTCAGTCTATAAAACTCAAAGTCCACCCTGAGCCGCGCTGCAAGCAGCCCAGTCAGCATCAGAACCACGTCCTCTGACCCCGCACCCCTCACACGGGTTGTCCTTGTTTTCCAAATAGCTCATTTGGCCAGTCCTGACATGACATTTATAAGTGTGTGTACATTCTTTTTCTTTGCCGAGTAGTGTGGACCATAGATAAAAAGACAAAAAGAAAAATGTTCTCCTAAGCCCTGAAACCATGTCTGCAGTTGGCTGAATAGTATAGCCAGTCTGGAACACTGAATAAACAGATGGTATATTGTTTCTATCTGCGAGCAGAAAGGACAGCCGTCCCCTGTGCCAGGATCAAGGTGCACCAGATACCTGTATGTAGCTATGGCCCCATGTACAATCCTCCAATGGAGATCGCCCGTCCTTTTGTCAACAGGGGGTTTGAACAGGGACTGCCAAAAGCCCCTCAGAGATGATGCGTTGCCAAAAAACTCGGTCCACCTCGACACCTTTACCCCCACCTGGGAGCCTAAGTTTGAAACTTTCACACTGATATGATATATATTGCTTTTTCTCCAGAGACTCAAAATTTCCCAACTCTGTGGTCTTTAGAAACAAAAGGATGTCATCCTCATCCTGCCACTGTCCCACAGCAGGAGAGACAGTCAGGGAAGGAAAGACATACTCATTCATCATCCCATTGGTCAGATATAGTACGGTCTGCAGCAAATGCTCCGAGGACTTCTGGCAGGGAAGCACAAACCTCCACCAACCTGAGCAGCAGTCTATTAGATCTGATGTTAATCCATACAGCTAGATGAGGGATGGAGGTCTTCATAAGATGACCCAGCTGAACACAGCCAGCCTCTCTCAGTCTGGACCTCAGGCTGACAGAACACAGAACCTGAAAAGTGAGGAAATTGTTCCCAAAAAGGGGCTCCTAAAAAACCCACATCCCTGGTGTCATCACAGCTTTCCGATGGAACGTAAAATAAAAGATTTATTTTTTAGAACCTGAATGACTTTCGACTATCAATGTGGAATGACTTGTATATTGTTGACAGAAAAGTCGTTTATATGCCTTGCCGACTTCGCACCACTGACTTAGGGACTCAAATTCCCTCTTCCTTTCTCTCCAAATTCCCCAGAACGTCTCAAGTTTCCGACAGAAATCGCTGTCTTGAAGCAGCTTAACATTAAACTGCCAGTATGAGCTGCATTTAGTGGTTGGTGAGATATGAAAATCTAACATGACTAAGTGGTAGTTTGTGAAACCTATATCCAGCCTGGCTGCACTCACATTCCCATCCACCACCTGTGGTGTACTGTTGCACCATGTGTACTGCCTAACCTGGGGATGTTTGACCCTCCATACATCTACTACACCTGACTCTGAAATCACCCGTGATAAAATGGTGGATGACTGTAAATAAGGTTCCTGTCTTGTTCTGTCTAATGTAAAATCTGTAGTGCAATTCCAATCTCCCCCGATGACTACACAATGGCTCTGATCACACTGCTTTAAGAAATCCTTTATTTTCTGAAAGATGTCCAGCCCGTCTGAGCCCTGATTCGGAGCATAGATGTCAATGAAAACGAAAGATAGGTCCTGTATTTCTGCTCTGACTATAAAGCCCTGCCTGTCAATAGCTGTTGTGGAGATAACATTAACATCAAGCCCTGGAGAAAAGAGAATGGCTACACCAGCAGAGAAATTAGTATCATGAGACAGAATATACTGGCCCTTCCACCACAAACCCCAGTCTATCTCTTTATCTTTGTCGCTGTGCGTTTCCTGCAGGAAAACTGTCTAATCTTTTCTGTGTGACCATTTCTGAAATAACTGCCCTCTGTCGATCCCGCCCACCATTAATATTCAAAGAGCCGACCCTTACCTTATACATAAAAGACTGAGAGAGAGAGATGATATACACAGGTAGAGGAAACAGCAAGAGGAATATCACCTAGTGCAACTCATTCATCATGACCTTACTTATTAATTCTTAACCTTTTTAAACCTTTACCTCTAGTCTTGAGCATCTTCCTTAGACTTGTCATGTGTTTTTTTCAGACAGAAACATTTCTTTTCATCCAACAAATCAGCACCAACTACTTTCTCCAAGGTTACCACACTTTTAATGATTTTTTCTGCATCTGGATACTTTCACAGATGTTCCAAAGGTTTAATCTACGAAGCCATTTATTTCCTCCAACGTGTATAGATCTCCACTATATGACTGTGAGTCTGCAACAGAGACACAGTCAGAGTCGGTGTTGTACTCCATCTCTTCCTCCTTATCCTTAGCAGCATAGCACACAGCTTTCCCCCTCCCACCTTTGACAGCAGCCTGTCTTTGGTCAGATTCTGCTGCCGGCTCTTTCTCGCTGCTTTCTCCGCTAACTTCCTCTACTCCCGCCGCCGGTTCCTCCTCTGCTCCCTGCCTTTCTTCTATGCCTAAATCAGCTCACTGTTCCCGGCCTGACTGTCTACCTGTCCGCTGTGCCCCTCTCCTACGTCGGGCTCAGACGGCAGGGCGCCACCCCCTCGCAGAGCGGCGATCTCTGCCGACTCCTCGTCAGGCGGAGCGCCGGTGTGAGTGCGCTCCTCAGCCGGCTCGCTGGGCTCCGGCTCAGGGCGCCCCTCAGCCAGTCTGTGAGGACAAGCCATCCGCTTGTGCCCCACATCCCCACACTCAAAACATGTCATGCTGCCTGTGCTGGCGTACACCATGTAATGTCCCTCCCTATGTTTCACCCGAAAGGAAACATCCAGCTTCTGTGCTGGATGATGCTGTCAGTTCAGGAACATAAACTCCTGTCTCCTAAAAGACTGGACATGCTTCAGCTTATCACTCTTACAGCCCAAACCCACAGTCCTAAAACCGCTCACCATATTCCTGAAATGCTGGAGCTCCCACTCCAACGCCTCGTTGGGAATGAACAGAGGAATGCCTGAAACAGTAACCCGGGCGGTGGGCACGGCGAGCGGGGAAACCTGCAGATAAACGCCGTTCAGAGAGACGCACGCTCACTATTAAATCAGCCACAAAATGCTCCTCTTTCAGAAATACAACCACACCTATATTCATTCTGGAGGCATGGGACAGGTTGGCGTATCCCACACGGTCTCCCACAGCCAGGAGAATAGTAATGTGTCGTTTGTGAACTATTCGTTCAATATGAACTAATCTTTTATATGACTCGGGAGTAATGAGTCGTCTCAGTGAGTGATTCGTTCATTTTCATGCATTACCTTCCCTGGCCACATGGCAGCTGCATAAACTCAGTCAGCAGGACAGGAAACAGAAATGATTAGTTCACGACTCACTCAACTGTGCGTCTGTCCTAAGGTTCTCCTTCATTTGTCCCGTGACAGCCAGGCCGCTCAGGCTGTGTGATGAGCAGTAAGCACAACAGTTCGTTCACCGGATTGTTCATAAGGATCGGCCTCTCGTTCATTTGTCACGTGACAGCTACCCAGTAAATGTCGTGTTGAGCTGTCAAACAACAATGGCAGGGAGGATACAGGACACAAGTCACATTATTGTGGTGTGTATTTGCTTTCCTAGGTTTTCACACGGTTTGAATTCCTTGTGGCATTTTGTGTAAACTTTGACAGCTGAAGTAAATCATGTTGCCTTCATTGTTAAGTGGAAGTGGAAGAACCGCAGTCTTTTTTACAATGCTCACAAGAGGGCTACAGCGCCACCTGCTTTAAAAATGAAGGAAATGAACTAAATGACAAAAAAAAAGATTTGTACAATTTACTATCCAAAAGTAAAAGATCTAAGTTAGTAAAAAGAGTCGAACTTCCCAACACTACAGGAGAACCGCCTCTACCGTTACAGACAGATCGGGCTGAACCCGGCAACCGCACTCCATGTCGGATAGACGTCTCCGAGGACGCCATCCCCGCCATGAAACACGGCTCCCCTTCGAGCAAAACACCCACTAAACACTCACCTAACTATACCAGCAACTCAAGACAAGATCAGTGTGACACTGACAGTGCCGAAAGTAAGTACCATAAATAGTAAATAGTGCAAGTAGATGATGGTGCTGGAAGACAGTTTGTATGAAGTAGAAGCGTAGAAGTGCAGTGTGGATGGATCAGTCTGTTGTGAAAGAGATGTGAGGTTTAAGGAGAGTCCACGTGCATTGTCGCGGCGATCTGGCTCGAGGAGCGGCTGTGTGCATGCTGCTGCGGGCGCGTGTCGGCGGGCGTGCTGCTGCGTGCGCGTGTCGGCGGGCGCGCCGCTCTGCGGCGCACCTCACCAGGTGGGCACAATGAGCTCATCAGAGGCACCGCGTGGTTCGGCAGGGGAAGGCAGAGGAGGAAGGCAGGAGGACAGAAACAAAGAATAAGAAGCAAACTCACAAACTTCACAAACTCAGAACGCATGGAAACAAGGACTCAAATCAAAAGGGCTACCGGTGAGCTCACGTCTTCACTGGACTGTTTGAGTGTGATCTCTGTAGGCCTATCTCTGTCTACGTCGTATATGACTGATAAATTGATTAAGAGTATTTCTGTTAAAAATGGTTGTTAAAATCTACAGTAAAATCGGTTTAAAATGCTTGATTTCATTTAAGGTAAAAAAAAAAAAAAGTATTAAATAAGTGTTAAAAATTGAAGTAGAGAGTAGGAGAGTTGTAACACCACGAATTCCACCGATCAGGGATAAGATAGGAGTCACATGATCATTTCAGTATTTACCCACTTTCCCCCGATCATCGATGGTAATTATCTGGAAACCGATCCATGCAGATTTTATCGAGAAAAAATTATTTTGATATAAGAAAGTAATTTTTTGGTCCAAGACTATGGCTGAATCTCAATTCTCTATCTTAGCCCTTCCCCTTACCCCTTCCCCTTGGTTTTGCGCGTTCACGTGAGACCAAGGGCTGTCTCAATTCTCATTTCGACCGAGGGGAAGGGCTAAGGGGAAGGGGTAGACACCCCTTGAAACCAAGTGAGATCGGGAGCTTACTTGAAACCAAGGGGTACCCATTACAATGCGCAACCGGCAACAATCGCGGCCAGATCTCAACGAGAGTCACATAAATGTAAGTATTTTCGGCTGAAATAATTGATTTAAAATTTACGAAAGTGTTGTTTTGTGCTCTAAACAGTCCTGTACCTATATATTTGCAACCATATTCTTAATCGAAACTTTTTCGAAAATCGGTATGCGAACGTTACATTGCTGAGTGCACAAAGTTACATTTCTCAGACTAGCAATGAACTCCATGCATGTCTAGTTTACTAAACACAATTAAGCAAATTCCGTTTGATAACAGTGTAGACAATTAAAGACAAATCGATACGTGCTTTACATATATCGTCCTTTTTCACACAGGAACGCCGGAGGAAACCCGGCAGCTGATATGTTTTCGACACGAAAACGAGCAGAAATGTCCGAAATCAAAATACGGTAAATCAAAATACGCTTCAAAGCAAATGTGGGAGTGAGTCATGCGTTCAATGTTGTAGCCATTCATAATTGTAAATAAAGACATGTTGGTTAACAAAGACATTGTTTCTGAACATCAATGAAATTCAAAACCGTATTAACTGAAGAGGATACAAAACACAGACAGACAGACATACTTTATTGATCCCTGAGGGAAATTGCCTAAGGGGAGGGGTGGAGGGGATCGTTTCTCTGCATTTGACCCATCCTATATCACATAGGAGCAGCGGGCAGCCGTGGTCAGCGCCCGGGGAGCAAGTTGGGGGTCAGTGTCTGACTCAAGGACACTTCGACATGCAGACAGTTTGAGGAGGGAATCGAACCACCGACCCTACGGTTAGAGGACGACCCACTCTACCCACTGAGCTACTGCCGCCCCACACCATGCAGTGTGTAGGCCTATAACAAATTGTCAATATTTTGTCGTCAATGTATGATGACGTAACCGTAACGAGTGTTGTCTCAATTCATAGGGGCATGTAGCCCTTACCCCTCTGTTTCAAGGGCCAAGGGGAAGGGGAAGGGGAAGGGGTAAGATAGAGAATTGAGATTGGGCCTAAATTTTGTCTAGTACTTATAATATTGCAGATACAACCTTGTGACTTATATTAGATGAAATTATACATGACACATATATACATATGCATGACATTGTTCTTTTATTTCAATAAAGCACATCACATGGTGTGGCCTCTGTTTTTGCTTATTTTGTCTAATTGTTACAACCTACCCCAGCATGTGTTACAACCCACCCCGGTAGTGGGGTAGGTTGTAACAAAGGAACAACATGTATTTGACATCACCTCATGAGGGCTGTGATATTCTTGCAGAGGTTTGAATTTGTGCCATTTGTAGTAAACAAATGTGAGTACTTTGTATTAAATTTTGAGAGCTTTAGCTCAAAAATTCAATGAGTTCCAGGTGCTGAAGCAAAAAGTGTTCCAACCATACCCGGTCTCCCCTACATGTTCCTATTAAGAGCTGTATAAAATACTTTAGGTTAAGGCATAAGGCAAAAACAGGTTAATTTGAAAGTAAATTGTTAAGTTTCTGTTTCAATTCCTAATTTTACACAGTACTTTAATATTTAATGAAACAACAGTTAATGTATGTTTAAATATACTTTTTATTTAATTAAATGCACTTGTATTGAAATGTACTTACCTTGGTTGATGCTCAATGCTGTATTTTATTTGGATCTGTTTTATTCTTGTTTGTTTAAAGGTTTTTCACCTTCCTTGGTTACTGGAAAATAATCTAAAAGAATGAGTGAAATCCTGAGTCTGGTTAAGTCCATCCTTTGTCGAGTGTGGGAAGCCATTGCCAGAGCCGGTTTAGACCTCCATGGGGCCCTAGGCAAAATTCTGCTAAGGGGCCCTCTTAAAGTGATGGTTCGGAGTAAAATTCACCATGAGGTAATTTCCACCAATAATCCAGCCAAATACCCCCTCAGATGCATTTTTAGCGACGGTCAATATTTATCAAGTTTAGGGGTATCAGGTTAGTATTGGAGTGTCCGGTACAATGTGTATATCTCGTAAATTACCCCACTAATAATGCATGGATTGTTACCCAACTTCTGTAGTAGTACATATATGGTCTGTACTCACAAAACAAGGCTTTTTAAAGTTTGTAAGTACACCAGGAGTTTATTTAAAAGAGCACTTTTCTGATAGCTTCAACTCGCTGTTGAAGCTAGCTTCCTTACACTCACAAGTGTAAGGAAAAGGTTAGTGAATTCAACACTCCATCGAAATGTATTGACAACTGGAATAATTGAATACTTGAAATTAGATGGAGTGTTGAATTCACTAACTTTTTCCTTAAACTTGTGAGTTTTGAAGAGGACTTTTACGAACTTATCCGGAAAGACGGAAGAGACGTCGACACAGCGTTAGCCTTAGCAACAGCGAGTTGAAGCTATCAGAAAAGTCCTCTTTTAAATAAACTCCTGGTGTACTTACATACTTTAAAATGCCTCGTTTTGTGAGTACAGACCATATATGTACTACTACAGAAGTTGGGTAACAATCCATGCATTATTAGTGGAGTAATTTACGAGATATACACATTGTACCGGACACTCCAATACTAAGCCATTCGGCTGATACCCCTAAACTTGTTAAATATTGACCGTCGCTAAAAATGCATCTGAGGGGGTATTTGGCTGGATTATTGGTGGAAATTACCTCAGGGTGAATTTTACTCCGAACCATCACTTTAACTGAACAGTCACACCTGACACCCAGTGCTTCCACTCACCCCCCCTTTAAACATATTGCACTAGTGTCGCCACCTGTTAGTCTAATTCAAAATAAATACAGACAAACTCTGGATGGAAAGCTCTTCTGGACTTGTCTTTGGGGTAAGAAAAATCCACTCCCGGCTTGAATGGACCTCTGCGCACTAACTCAGTCCGCATACAGTCCGTTAAGACTGGGGGCCAGTCTGCTGGATCATTTTGTGGAGCAGAGACTGGTGCTTTAGGGTCTGAGCTAGCTTCTGATGCTTGCTGTGCACACATGGTTGTGTGAATAGTGGCCGAGGCTGCCTGTTCTTCCCCTGTGTCTGTACTTGACAACGGTGGCTGTACTGGACCTGTGCTGGTTGAAGGTGGCCCATCTGTGCCTGTCTTTTCTTGTTCTGTCCCTCCACTGGGTGACAGACTGGACTCTGTGCTGCTTGTTAGGAACTTTAGCATAGCACCTGTAAAATATAGATCAGGCTACTATTAATTGAGTTCCATCAAATTAACTGCACTTGTTTTGCCTTCATATACTTAAAATGTAGGTGATTTAGATTATTATTTAGCCTATTTAGCACCATTGTCATAATATTTCACAAGCTAATATATCTGCATCTATATGTGCCTGTGGGCTATCCAAGCAAACAAAATTCAAAATAGTAAATATTTATCCATTACTTTCCAATTTGTATAAGTGCAGTTGTAACTACACTCAGAGCGATTGATATAACACATTACAGAAGCTAGCAAGACGCACACGGAGACCGTCCGCTGTTCACCCAGGGCTCACCGCCCTGTAGGTCAAACACAGACAAACCCCGTCCCTCCCACTCTCCCACCCGGAGAGGAGAGTTACCTGACTGCTGTTCACGCTGTTCATTTTCATGCACTTTCTTTTTTCGCTTTTCACTCCCGAGGGATAACTCCGCTTCATCCCGCTGATGCCATTGATGCACATGCATGCACTGGCAATCTGACGTGCGTGAGCACGTCAGGTTTTTTTTTCCCCCATGGGCGGGGTCCCTATGAGTTTGCGGGGCCCTACGCAACGTGCCTAGTGTGCGTATTGGGTGAACCGGTACTGGCCATTACGTCAAAATACACTTGACAGTGAAAAACTGCCTGTGACCTATGACCAGCGAAGACTCCGCTTGCGGCCACAACCGAGAGGGAGGACACTCCACCTGGGGTCCTGGAGGATAAAGCCTGCTTTCTGTCAGCCGAAGATCACAGAATGGCTGAATCAAAGTCACTTGATGAACTCAAAGTAGAGAGGACGACATTTAAGAGACTTTTCTCCCGTCTTGCCAATAGCATTACAAGGACCCACATGGAGATATCTATGGGGGAGTTAAAGGAGAACTTCAAGAATCTTACACTAGAGGGCTCAAGTCTTGGAGGCAAACGAGGAAATGGAGGCTGCTTACATAGCTGGGCTGAAGGTGAGCTGAGCGACCTACAGAGAATCGACATAAAGAAGACGGAGAAAGAATGTGAGATTGTAATTAGGGTTGGGTATCGTTTGGGTTTTATCCGATACCGGTGCCTACTCGGTACTTGTTAAACGGTTCCGGTGCTAAAACGGTTCTCGAACCGGTGCTTAAAAAAATGAAACCGCGCACACTTTGTCAAAAAAATATAGCCTACCCTTTTATTTCCAGGGCCAAATTACACAATATATAAAATAAAGCAATATAATTTAAAATAATATAAAATACGAATTCACATTTACGTCACATCAAATAAAACAATATTGTATCAAATATGAGTACTGAAATGAACAGTGCAGCACCTTAAATATTAACAAAACATACATATATATAAAACACACACATAGAGGGATGTTTACTCACGGTGTTTATTTAAAAGCCGAGCAATGCACCGTGTTCGATAACTTGCGGGATGCAGCAAGCACTTCAGCAGCAGCAGCCGGACTCACAGCCTGGGAGTCCGCTGCTGCTGCTGAAGTGCTTGCTGCATCCCGCATCCTACATCACGCAGGTTGACGCCGCCCGCAGCCCCATGTAACGAGTCGGAATAAGAACGCACATTTCGGTGCGTCATTTCGGTTCCTGACTTTTTTTTAACAAGAAATGACGCATTGACTTTTTTTTAACAAAAAAAAAGTCAGGAACCGAAATGAGGCACCGAAATTTGCGTTCTTATTCGGTCTCGTTACAACCGTTTATGTCGGAACCGGTGCCCTACTGGAACCGAGTTTCGGTGCTCAACCCTAATTGTAATGATGACCAGCGATTGTAATTATGTAATGAAGCCCAGCGATTGTAATGATTCTGGAACGGTTCCAGGCCGTCAGCTACTCAATTTCTTGTTTGTTCTCAATGTATTATTTGTTGGGTTTCAGAGATTTGACTGTCGTGTTTGTTGCACTTTCAGCAGCAGTATGGCAGTGGGCTAAGCGAGGGGCGTTCACACAGCTCATTGTATCATATAATTCCATGCATGTTTTTGAGTAATCGGGGGGTTTGTTTCCCTGGAGAGCCTCATGTCTAGCCCTTCCAGTCAGTACTGTGACGCTCCTGCAAAGGAGACGCACCGAATCCAGCACACATGCCCCCCGCCCCCATTGACACTCACGGGCAGCCAATTGACCAAGCGTGGTTACTTTTAAATATACGGGCCACTTCTGCTTTGGGGGTGGTTTTTTTTGGAATAACGCCATTGCCAAGTGGAGGCGAGGACGCCAATATCCCAGACGACTTCCAAATCCTCCCCCTCAGCTTTGGAAGTATACCCGTCCGAGAAAGAGCGTAGGCTACTGTTCCATTCCGCACTGCTGTGGCCTCCGCCGTGAGCCAGCTTACAGTTGCACCGGTGCAAATCCTTGAATGTTTCTCCGAGCGGCAAAGCTGCGGAATAATAGCCTAACGTACAGAGATCTTGGAACCACTAAAAGAAAACCTGTCCCGGTGACAATCCCTTTTGTTGCGCCGAGCGACGAAGTAGTTTCGTTGTTGATACTGATTCTACTTTTGTTTTTTTGTTTCATGTCGCCTAGGCGACACGGTTGCGGTGGAGATAACTAACTTTATTCAGATACGAATCATTTCTACGAGCTGTGGGCTTTACTTGATAATATTGTTATTGAATATCGGTGCGAAATGTGGACTTTGCTTTGTCATATCGTAAATGAATGAGATGTGCTGGGGGCTTTATTTTCGTATATTGTAAATGAATGCCTGTATGAGCCGTGGGTTTTATTTTGTTACATTGTAAAGAGAAGGGGTCTATAAGCCGTGGGCTTTATTTTGTTGTATTGGGAAAAGCAGGTTTGTTTAAGCCGAGGGCTTTATTTTGTTATATTGAACAAGATCTTTTGAATTCATTTGAAATGTTCCCCATACAGAGACTAAGCCCCGGACCACCAAAACTCTGAACTTTTGGTCCTTAGCACCCACTCTCAGACTTATTCCCTCGCATGCTTACAGACAAATTGCATAAATCCAACATTGTATTGAAATTGTATGAAATTAAATGGTGTTTTTCTCTTTTTGTGTTGATGAATATAATCTTTGCCATGACCTATTGAGTCTGTGTTCTGCTGAGACCTGATATTCAAGAGTTCATCTCAGCTCATGAGGAAAAATAGGTTCAGTTAAGCCCTACACCGAATCATCTATTGTAGTTGTGTGTTGTGACTTTAATTGAGTCCTTTGTAATGAATGACTTGTTGCTTAATCCTAGTCAAACCGTTACAGTACGTTTACATGCAGCAAGAAATTCGAATTTCTGATCGGATCAGATTGTCAGTACGTTTACATGCAGCAAGAAATTCGAATTTCTAATTGTATAAGACATTGTTCGGACTTGCATGTAAACACCTTAATCCGACCTACTTCGGACCTACTTCGGACATCTCAAAATCGGATAACAACACCTACAGTACGTTTACATGCAGCAAGAAATTCGAATTTCTGATCGGATCAGATAATGACATGCGTAAAACCGGATCACTTGTCCGAGTATACATGGCGTTCAGAGAATCGGATTAACAGCCGGAGCATGGGCTGACCATAGACTGTATATAACTAAGGGGCTGACTCGGGACGCTATGTGGCGCTGCGCATGTGCAGAATGGCACTGCGCATGCGCAGAATGCAAAATCCGATTCAGATCCGATTGCGGAGTATACATGCCGTTAAAAGTCCGACTATGTTATCCGATTTTGGGATGTCCGAAGTAGGTCCGAAGTAGGTCGGATTAAGGTGTTAACATGCACTTCAAAACTCCGAACAATGTCTTATACAATTAGAAATTCGAATTTCTTGCTGCATGTGAGCCATGGCTCATATCAATCGCTCTATACTGCCCCTGCTCAACAGCACTTCAACACAATCGCTGGGCTGGGCTGTAACCATGGGGATAACATTCCCAGCATTCTCAGTCCTAAACTTTTCTTTTGAAGGTCAGAGTTTGAAGTGGAACTGCAACAGGGTTTCTTTAATTACACTTAAAGGAAGCCTTGAGTGTGTTGTCTCTTATCTCATGTTGTGTGGCCTCACATCTTCAGACTGCTGCGTTGCTCTTCCCCTGCATATTTTATTGTATCTTCGCTGTAGTTGTCTGCTACTGGAAAGCTGAATTTCTTTTAGGATAAATAAAGTATTTATTTTGTCCTTACAGACTCACTGATTCCACACAACAGTCAGCACTGCTGTGTGACTTTAACCTTTTATATGATGAACAGTTGCTATACTTGTTTGAGGCATTTGCAAAGCAAATGCTTCAAACATTATTTGTATGATGCAGCCTCAAGTCCTACACACTGCACTATTACTGCAATTTTAATTGTAGCGCAAATACTGTTTTTAGGATAGCCCACTAGAGAATCCCACTGAAAAGCTTTTTTTTTTTACCAACCACAACACCCACAGGTGTGTCTTCATATCAAGTACTACTTTATTTTAACTACTTTATATTTTTTAAACAATATGTTTATAGGTTATTCAATAAAACCCACAACAACAAACGGACATAGTTCCACAACCCCCACCTCTCAGTCATCATCTGTCATCACAGCACTCCCTGCAACCGTGATAAAACCTTTGCAGCGGATCCAGAGCGCTGCAGCATGCCTCGTGTTCAACCGACACAAATTCTCCCACGTGACCCCCCTCTACCATGACCTCCACTGGCTCCCTGTAGTGGCTCGCATCAAATTCAAGATTCAAAAATTCAAGCCGCTAATGGAACTGCCCCTACCTACCTCAAGGTGTTAGTGAAACCCCACGCCCCTGCTCGAGCACTCCGCTCAACTACCTTAGCTGGTCGACTGGTACCTCCATCACTAAAAGGAGGAAAAGGTCAGACAGCGAAATCACAACTCTTCTCTGTTTTGGCACCACAGTGGTGGAACGAGCTCCCTGCCAATGTCAGGACTGCACAGTCACTCCCCATCTTCCAGAAGAGACTCAAGACCTTGTTCAGAGTTCACCTGAACCTCATGTTTTTATTTGTTGTAGGCCTATGTCGTGGCACTTTAAGCACTCTTTGTAACTTGGCACTTAGCAAGAGATGTTGTATACTAGCAGTGGTTAACCTGCAATGGTTAACCTATTGAAATGTTCGAAACTTGTTCTGGTGACTTTCTTACTGTATTAGCGGCAATTAAATGTTTCACCTTCTTCTGACAAATGTACTCTTTGTAAGTCACTGGATAAAAGCGTCTGCCCCAAATAAAAAAAAATAAAAAAACGTGTTTATAGTTTACAGCCTATGTTTGAGAAACAATTATCATTCAACGATGCATTAAAATTTAATTTACATAAAACTTGTCTTACCTAATGGTGTAGATTCTATAGCAGGAAGCATACCATTGCAGGTTAACCACTGCTAGTATACAACATCTCTTGCTAAGTGCCAAGTTACAAAGAGTGCTTGCGGAGTTTATGATCATTAAGTGCCGGCCTTTCTATCTACCGAGGGAGCTTTCTGCCATTCTGCTAGTGGCTGTTCCCTCCCAGCGGCAACAACAATGATCGAGACAAGGCACTGAGTGAACTGTATAGCGACATCTGTGACCAGCAGACAGCCCACCCGGACGGATTCCTCATTGTAGCTGGGGATTTCAACCACGCCAATCTTAAAACAGTGTTTCCTCATGTGTACCAGCACATAGACTTTCCTACATGAGGAAATAACACTCTGGACCTGGTCTACACTAGAGTACTATAGAGAGAGAGTGGCGTCAACTCCGTTCACTGCAATGGTTCGTTTTTTTCACAGCAATGGCGGCGCATGGGGTCCCTCAGAAGTTCCCGGAAGTTAGCGCGAGCCAACTGTCACTGTCACTCAATGTATTTCAACGGAGGAGATGGTAGGAGCAGCACTTGTCCGAGGTAAAACGTTTAAAGGTCCCATATTATGCCCCGTTTCCACAAATTAAAATAGTTCCCAGGTGTGTCAAAGACATGTCTGTGACATGCTTTGGTCAAAATTGCCTTTGGATCAAATATTGTAGGTCTCTCTTCATCACCTAAAAACAGCTCTGTTCAAAACGGTCTGTTTCAGGGCCTGTCTCTTTTATGTAAATGAGCTACACCAGACCACGCCCACCTCTCTGTGAGGGGCGTGGTCCCTACGGAGCCGAGCCTCGGCTCCATAGCCATGTGCTAATGTTTACAGACTGACTCGGCCAATGGCTGGCAGAAACTCTGTGGTTCAACCTAGAGTACTATAGAGAGACTCTAGTCTCTCTAAAGGACTCTAGTTCAACCCTACCAGTTTGAGCCTGAATCTGACCCAGAGGGAGAGACGCCGGCTGAAATTCTTACTCTGCGGCTGCCGCAGGAGGTTTCTGAATGGTAAGTTACATAGGCTATATCATGCGACTTTATATATTTATTTTTTTACGTTCTGTGTGTTATTACACTGTTACTTACATGTTAGCTCCTGCTAACGGTTACGTCTTCGCTGTATCTTTGTTACTTCGAGCTTTTTTGGTGAATGAGCAATTTTGTAAATAGTGTAGTAACATTATACTTATCTCTCTTGACTGTATTCTTCCTATCTATGG
This sequence comes from Urophycis tenuis, assembly GCA_036785325.1. NCBI lineage: Eukaryota > Metazoa > Chordata > Actinopteri > Gadiformes > Phycidae > Urophycis > Urophycis tenuis. The sequence goes on from JAXIVH010000043.1 coordinate 919,885, forward strand.
ATAAATGTATAATGTAGAAACTAGTAGGCTATCAAACGATGCTTGCATAGTAGGCCTAACCTAAATTCGAAATTTTGCAAAGTTTGTGATTGTTTTAGCAGAGGTGTTTCATCGTAACAGCACCCTGACGTTTGTTGTTCTAGGTCTTTAGGATTTACTTTTGTATTTCAGCATAAATATGTCTGTCTGTATCAGTAATGTGTCATTCTGGTAGAAAATCGAGGCAGTGTAATGTTGATTAAAATGCCACTGTTTTCCATCTCAACATTATTCAAATGTCACAAGTTTTATGCACTTGACATGGTTAGGAAAATCTTACTTCTTATCCAACTATGCTGGTGTACTTGCATTCAAGTGAAATTCTAACTAATTTTCTTTTGACAGGTGTTTGTGTGGAAACTGCAACACCATTCCCACAGAGCAGGAAAATGTCTGCTGTCTTGAGATAGCACAGGTAGTATCTACATATTCAAAGTGAAAACTAGTTTGTCTTGATTATGGTTTATTTCATACTTATGAAACACAATGGCATTTATTGTTTGTAGTACCTTGTTTGCAGGTTACCAGACGGCTGCAGGAGGTTGAGGGGAACCAGAAATGCATGGTGGACCATCCTGGATTGGAGCCTGTATGCCTCAATGTATACTCGCTCCAGAATGCAAGCCAAATTTTGTAGACACTTTTTAAGCATTTATTGACATTGCATTACTAACAAATAAGTTATAACTGTGCTAATCAAAACAAAGTGGCATAACAAAATAATAGATATATATAATAGATGTGTATAGACAAGAAAAAAATGTACAACTCCACATAAACACATTAAATGTTCAACGCAACAAAGCTTCTGGTGGGAGTAGGGGCAGGAGGAAACATGTCAGCCCGATGGGATGGATGGCAGGCCGGTGTTAGAGCAGGTTGACAGGTACCACGCAGGTGTAGACTCAGGGATGGAGAATCTGTAGAAACACAGAGAGTGTGTGAAAATAGTTTAGTGGTAGTAGTAGAGGGGAGGAGACGAGAGGAGGGATAGTGCTCTTAGTAGCCATATGTTGTAGCAGGCAATCCATAAAAATAAAATGGGATACAAAACAAAAAAGTAATTGCTATATCTTGTCCAATTGCTTGAAGTCGTTACAGGTACCTTGCATATCGCTCTTTTGTGAGCTGGTGTTGGGGCTTGCTGGGACGCAGAATCCGGGTGGTCATCCCAGCTTGTGTGGTCCTTAGAATCCAAACGGAGTTTCCTGATGCCACAGGTCACTACGTGGGATTCAAACAGCTACTTGATTGAAGCGGGACACATAACCCGCAATGACCTCCTCCTTGTCTGGCCGCTCAAACTGTGCAGCAAGGTCTTCAGGAACAGGGATTGCCAGGACTGCATCAGTGTAGGGTGCCGGGTCCATAAACACCTTCTCGAAGATGAGGTCCATCATGTCCACTACATACCCTGTTTTATACAAGAAATGCACAGACATTGTTTACTTTTTTCAGAGACTGAAAGTGTTTTGCTCATTACCTCCTGACACTTTATCTAATTTATTATTTTTCATAAGGTTTGTGTTAGGGATGTCCGATATTGACTTTTTGCCGATATCCGATAGCCGATATTGTCCAAATTCTTAATTTCCGATACCGATATCAACCGATATGGTATACCGATATATACAGGCGTTTTTATTTTCGCCCAGACTAATTTTAGGTCCCATATCTCCTGTTGTGGAATTAACACATCATCTACTTTTATTGTGATGCCTCACTAGTTTGCATTTCACAAATTAACACTGTCTATAAAAAATAAGGACAATATTTCAACTTATGGAAAAGTGCCATATTTATGCACAAGCACATTATCGGTGGTAAAACCGATAACGATATGAACCGATATTACAAAAATAGGCTAATATCGGCCGATATTATCGGTTGGCCGATATTATCGGACATCCCTAGTTTGTGTGTGTGTGTGTGTGTGTGTGTATTACTTTATACAGTTATTTATTGTTGAAATGTTTATAGATTGTAAGTGCAACAAGTAAAAAAAAATCCTTTAGTTTTGGTATAAAAAATTAAAAAGTAAACTCTTACTGTATGTTGGCTCTGTCTTTAGGGGTTTTGCTCTACACTCTCCCTTCAATGCCTTCGGGAAGTGCACCTTGAAGAGGGGTAAACCTTGGTCCGTCTTTGCTTGTGGTCGGTTGGCGTTTTCGTTGTAGTACATTGCCGCCAAGTAGAGTCTGTAATAACAAAAGAAAAAAATCTAAAATGTCAGAAACTTTATTATATTTATGATAACATGTAACTCCTTACTAACTTCTTCCCAAGTAAATGCAGCCTAATGAAGCTGGCTGTTTACCTGCACTCCTGTAAGAAGCCTGTAGAGTCTTGAAGGACAGCTGTGTGCCTACACAACGTGTTTCCATCTCTGTCTGGCATGCAACATCTCTTGATGCAGGAATCTGTGCCGTTGATGTTTTTGATGAGCTGGTCTATAACAAGCACACAGGGGTTAGAAAAAAACATCTTCTCAAAACAAATGTAATCATCCCTCCCCCCACTATGTATCTGAGAACAGTGAGAAACATTTTTTTCACATGCATTTTAATATACCATTGAATAATGACTGAATACATAAGGTAAGCAACAAAACATAGTTTGTTTGTATGCACAGGACAGGCCAGGACAGTCTGATGACAGAGAGTTCTGAGGTTGAAGTCCTATAATAACAAAATGCACCCGAGACAGTGACATGTCTGTAGCTACGACATGTCCGCTATTCTGCTGCAGCAGAGGAAACTCTGCTGTTCTCAGCTCCACGGCCACTCGTGGCCACGACCGCTAAAATGCGGGACGATACTGTAAACCGGTGCGTGTTTATCAAAGCTTGGTCGCCGTGCAGAGGCACCAGTCGGTTTGAGCTGCGTTCAAAACGCCTCAGGCAGTGATCACTGCTCCAGTATAATGGTTTAACCTGAAACTCACCCAGTGATAAACGTTCCGCGGTGCAAAAATAAGGGCGATTAAAATGCGTTATTTTTGTGTCATTCATTCATCTTAATGAACGCGTTAAAGTCCCGGCCCTAGTTTAAACGTAACTTTAGTATAAGCAGACTATGTCGCGGCCCAACAGTACTTTATACTAGCTGCCAGGCTAACAGGGGCCGCCAAGCCGGCTAAACAGTAAATCAGAATAAAATGTTCAAACTTACAGCTTCCACGTTCGTAGTTGGATCGCGGACAGTTGGTACCGATCCATTTTTAATCCGCAGGGATTTGGCAAATCCAGTTTTATACTGTCCCTCGTTGATGAAGCAGTCCGACGTGAAATGGTTAGCACACACATACAGCACTTTGGGAACTGCTGTAGGGACATCACCATCAAAAATGAAATTCACCCGAAGAGGGAGGTTTATAAAGAGTTGTGTGCTCATTTGTGCAGCCAACAACAGAGCAACCACTTCTTCCAGCTCGTACCTTCGCCATTGTGCCAACCGGAGCAACGCTAGCGAGCGGAATAATGGCGGTGTTTAGAAACTTTGTTAGGGGCGTGGCAAACCTTCACCGGAGGCGTTGCCACCAGCCTGAGGGGAGCGGCCGAGTCTGTTGCTGACGTCATTTGCAGACCATTTCTCAAACAGCCCGTTTTAGCGCACATTTTCTAAAGACTAAGAAAGCAAAAAAACGAGAGGATGAACTTTTTTCATATCAGGAGGGATTGTAGACAGGCCGGGGATGCATATTATTGATAGAAAACCGCTCTAAAGTGCATTTTGCATAATATGGGACCTTTAAAGAATGACATTCTCATATCTGTAGGGCATCGGAATTAAATTGACGAGTAATTAATTATGTTGGCGTATTTTCTCCGTCTAGATTAGAGGATTTAGAGAATATTAACAGGTAAAAATGTAGGCTAGCACACTAGGTAACCATTACAACCCGTGCAACAGGCAGATAACTGTCAATTCAGCTCTCCAAATACGCTGTAACTAAATCCAACCCTGCCGATTTATACTAACAGCAAGGTTAATGTGTAGGGAGTGTGATTGCAGTTATAGGTAGGAATTAAATACAAATTGCAACTGTTTACCATTTTCATTACTTAAGGTCTGGATGATTTTGTGTGCATGTATTTTGGAATGAAAAATAAATCCCACTATTTATTTGCCTTTGTTTTTGGCGTCATATCATACGACATATCAACCCATCTCATACAATACATATGTAATACGTTTTTGGTGTGTATCAGTTACCTGCAAATGGTACTTTATGGTCGAGAAGTAGCGATGCCACTTCACAACTTCATTTGCATGCTGCAGGCCATGAGTGTTTAGTATAAAATGGTGTGACTCAAAACACATAATGAATGCAATTTTATTGACGCTTTCATAACAAATGTTCCTAACATGAGATATCATATTGTGTATTTGGGAACCGACAGAAGGAGCACTTTATGGTGGGGCATGTAGCAGGCCAGGGGTCCTTCCTGAGTGGAACGACACTGGGTGTCGCCATCTCATCAATGGTCAACACACACTCCCTTTCCAGGTCTGTAAACCCACTTGCCTTCAGTTTAAGGAAGTCAAATACTTCTGTCAGAACACCAGGCTCAAATTCAACTGTCTGCAGTCTTCTCTGCAGGGTTCTAATTCCTGGCAGGGGAATCTGCAAGTCCCGCAAGACCTTGTAGCCAGTTGAACCAGCAGCAAACCGAAGTTTTAATGCCTTCTTCACTGTGTCGTTGCTCCATTTCTTCCCTCCTGTGGTTAGTCTCGCTAATGCTCCAATTTGATCTTTGGTTAAAATTTTCTTAATTTTTTTGTCCTTGATCTTCATTGTCCTCTTAAGAATTGCGTTTTCCCGTTTTACTTTTCTCAGTGCTGCTCTTTTTTTTAATTTATTTTATTTTCTTGTTTTTTCAGTTGTTTTAGGAGCTGTGATTCCCTGGTTGTTGGCTCCCTGCTCTGCAGAATGGCTGATGTGAGCTCTCTCTGTCTCTCCTCATCTGCCATGTCCTCTCTTCCTCCTGTGTCACTTTCCCTTCTCTCACTCTCCTCAGCTTTTCTTTCCTCAATCCATGAAACTGGTGCAAGTAGAAGACATGACACTGGTCATTTATGAACAATAAAATGATGTTGTCACTAAAACAAGAAATATGGTGTAGTTATCAAGAGTTCATATACATTATACCTGTGGCATCTTTAATGCAGTAGCTGTGATCGGCGGAAATGGACCCTGTCTTTGTAGGTGAAAGGGGGCATCGTGAAGTAGGGGCCCTCCTCCTTCTGACTACTGGCCGGTGCGCAAATATGGATGGTATCGCATCTTCTCTCAGCCTAGTCTTGCCCTTGCCGGTCTTAACAAACTGGTCAGCCTCAAAATGTGCCTGCAAGAAGACTTCAACTGAATTTTCACACTTAACTCATTTTTACCAAGGAGTACGAACATGTCTAGTATATTTATCTTTTTTCCGTTTTCCTGTTCTGTTTTAAAATAAAAAAAGCTCAAATTCCTGTACGGCCCGGTATTCAAAAGTGCGCAAAAGTGCAAATTCATTGTTTGAATGTGATTACCTCACATAATTTTTTGTGGTTATGGTTTTTGTCTGTCACGACTAAATTGCTCCTTCCGACTTTAGCCACCCATGCTCTTCGTCTGTCCCTGTCTTTGGGGAAGCCATACACGTGGACGCCTTTCTCGGAGCGATTGGAGCATCCCCATGCAGCACAGTATACCATGTCGAAGACTGTATCAAGGACAACATAGTGGAAATGAGACAAACAGCTTGCTGTGCCGCTGATGTGTTTTATTTTCAAACAAATAGTTTTTAAGGAATTCACTGAAAATAAATTTATATATTATATACACAATATATATATAAAAATTTTATGTAAAATATATACAGATATATATGTATCTATATTTATATATATATACACACATTATATATATATATATTATACATATATATTATACATATATTATATATATATATATATATATATATATAATCTTATATATATTATATTATCAGAATTCTTATTGGAACACACATAATGTTGCTGTGAGTCAGACCTATTATGTAGTACAGTACTCGATTGAAAAATCACTGTCGTCCGCCTCAGTCATGTCTTCAAGTAAAAATTTAAGAGAAATATTACGATTTTAATGCTATCAACGAATGTAGAGGTTTAGTAAACTTAGCTGAGTTCAAATAAATCAACATAAGCACAGAAATATTACAGAGCAAAGCAGTTGTTGACATTCTTTACCGATTGTTGTGGTTTTCCTTGTATTTTTCAATTGCCCACCATGCACGTCCGGGAACTAATGGAGGGCTACGGGAACCACGTGATCGGCCAGGTTTTTGAACTTCCGTTGACGCCACTCTCTCTCTATAGTACTCTAGTCTACACCACACAGCGAGGAGCATACAAGGCCTCACCCCTCCCCCACCTTGGCGCTTCAGACCACTGTACTGTTATGCTAATGCCAGCATACAGGCCTAAGGTCAAAGTCACCAGACCAGTCCAGAAGCAGGTACGGGTGTGGCCAGAGGGTGCTTCCTCAGCACTACAGGACTGCTTTAACGCCACTGACTGGGCCATGTTTAAGCAGGCAGCCACCTATAACCAACACACCAATATCCAGGAGTATTCGGACACTGTTACTGCCTACATCAGCAAATGCATTGATGATGTCACAGACACCAAGATCATCACAGTACGGGCCAACCAGAAACCATGGCTGACGGGGGAAGTCCGTGGTTTACTTAGAGCCCGGGATGCTGCTTTTAGAGCAGGTGATGAGGCTGGCCTGAGATCAGCGTGAGCCAACCTGATCCGGGGCATCAAGCTAGCTAAGAGGCAGTACAGTGTCAGGATATCCGAACACTTCAGTGACAGCAGAGACACTAGGAGCCTGTGGCAGGGGATACAGACCATCACGGACTATAAACCCCGACCACAGACCTGTGACAGTGACACCACTCTGCTGAACGATCTAAACAACTTCTTCGGATGGTTTGAAGCAGACAACAGCACCCTTGCACAGAAGTCACCACCCCCTGCAGATGACCAGGTGTTCTCACAGACATGTTCAACACCTCCCTGAGCCAAGCTGTTGTCCCCACTTGCTTCAAGAGCACCACCATCATCCCGGTCCCGAAGAAGGCCTCTCCATCCTGCTTCAACGACTACCGCCCTGTTGCACTGACCCCCATCATCATGAAGTGCTTCGAGCGGCTGGTCATGCAGCACATCAAATCCATCCTCCCCCCTTCACTGGACCCATTCCAGTTTGCATATCGGGCCAACAGGTCGACCGATGATGCAATCTCCACCGTCCTCCACTCAGCCCTCACCCACCTGGAGACCAAGGACCCGTATGTGAGGATGCTGTTCCTTGACTGTAGTTCAGCCTTCAACACGATCATCCCTCAGCAGCTGATCAGGAAGCTGGACAGTCTAGGACTACAGACTTCACTGTGTAACTGGTTGTTGGACTTCCTGACCGGAAGACCGCAGGCAGTCAGGGTCGGCAGGAACGCATCCAGCACAATCATGCTGAACACAGGGGCCCCCCAAGGATGCGTGCTGAGCCCCCTTCTCTTCACCCTGCTGACCCACGACTGCACTCCATCCTTCAACAACAAAATCTTCGTCAAGTTTGCGGATGACACGACTGTGGTGGGACTCATCAACCACAACGATGAGTCAAACTACAGGGAAGAGGTGAGCCAGCTGGCCGTGTGGTGCAGGGACAACAATCTCTCTCTCAACGTGCAGAAGACGAAGGAGATTGTTGTCGACTTCCGTAGAGCCTCCGCCCAGCACCCCCCACTGACCATCGACGGTGCTGCTGTGGAGAGAGTGAGCAGCACTAAGTTCCTGGGGGTGCATCTCACTGAGGACCTCTCCTGGAACTGCCACACCACAACACTGGCCGGCAAAGCTCAGCAGCGCCTCTACTTTCTACGCAAACTTCGGAGAGCGAGAGCACCTGCCCCCATCATGTGCTCCTTCTACCGGGGAACCACCGAGAGCATCCTGACCAGCTGCATCGCATCCTGTAGGAAGACCCCACCCATCCACCACCACACACCTGCTCACCATCATGCACAGCCCCACCTCCTCTACCACCTACCATCATGCACAGCCCCACCACCCGCCGCCACCATGCACAGCCCCTCCACCCCTACCACCTACCACCATGAACAGCCCCACCACCCGCCACCACCATGCACAGCCCCACCACCCCCCTCCACCATACACAGCCCCACCACCCGCCAAAACCATGCACAGCCCCACCACCCCCCTCCACCACGCACAGCCCCACCACCCCCCACCACCATGCACAGCCACTTTACACTTTGCACTTTAGTACTGTCCATAAATCTGTCCATATGTAAATCTGTTCCGTATATAAATCTGTTAAATAACTGTTCATAGTACTGTTTATACATTGTCACATTGTTTATACTGTCCATACTGTTCACAATGTTCATTACGTCCATACTGTTTATTTATTACTATTACTGTCATTACCCCCATACTGCACCTCTTACTGTTTACTGTTTAATGTTTACAATTTGCACATCTTACTGTTTACTGTTTACTGTTTACCATTTACTGTTTCATTGCACATACTCACGACCACCGTAGCATTTTTATTTTTATTTTTATTCTTATTCTTTAGATTTTTGATACCTATATTTTTTATATATTTATATTTATATTGCATGCTGTCTTGCACCAGGGATTGAGGGAAACGGCATTTCGGTTCTTGTGTATGGCCTGTACATTCACGGAAACTGACAATAAAGTTTACTTGAATCTTGAATCTTGAAAGCATTTGACCACAGCACCACCATGTGGCAACAATAGTCTACTGAGTACGTTGTTGTATTACCTGTAAAACAACTCTCTCTCTCTCTCTCTCTCTCTCTCTCTCTCTCTCTCTCTCTCTCTCTCTCTCTCTCTCTCTCTCTCTCTCTCTCTCTCTCTCTCTCTCTCTCTCTATTGAGAACCTTAAATTAAAAAATAAAACATAAAACATGTTATTGTTAATAACAATAATAATAAATTCATATTGCACTCATAAACAACATCAGTACATTATACATCAGTACATCAACATTATCAATCAAGGAACAGTAGTTTATATTGCAAAATTAATAAATGAACATGTAGTCAATACATGTTCAATGACAGCAGTTATGAAGTATTGTGCTTCTACTCAATTTAAATAATATCCCTAACCAGTGTTAAAAGTTGTAACCTTGGTTAAAAAATAAATAGATAAATAAATAAATAAATAAATACTTTATTTATTTTTATTTATAATTTTACCAATAAATTGGTTAAATTAAGTTACTATTCACTTGCTTCCGAATTCAAAATTCATCTATTCATTTATTTGGAACAGTTTGAGGTACAGTTGTCAATTCCTCAAGACATGAACTTTGCACATAAATAAGCTGCATAAAAAATAAATAAATAGAGATGTTTATCAAAAACAGAACTCTGGGGAGGATATATATGGCTAACATCTATGTGTCTAACATCTATGTGTCTAACATCACATTTTAATACTATACACAACATTATGACCAAAGATAATAGGTAATACAAAGTAAAGTGAACACATTGTGTAAAGGCTTAGATGCCACTGAATTAGCAACATTAGCAATCATGCTAATGAATGATGACTCACAAATGGATGGATGCTATGCAGGGTTCAGGTGAACTCTGAACAAGTGAGTCTTGAGTCTCTTCCGGAAGATGACTCTGCAGTCCTGACATTGAGCTTGTTCCACCACTGCTGTGCCAAAACGGAGTAGAGTTGAGATTTCACCGTCCGACCTTTTCCTCCTTTTAGTGATGCAGGTATGAGTTGTCCTGAGGTAGTTAAATGGAGTGCTCGAGCAGGGGCATGGGGTTTCACTAACGCTTAGAGGTAGGTAAGGGCAGTTCCATTAACAGCTTTGTAGGCATTGTCTTAAATTTGATGCGAGCCACTACAGGGAGCCAGTGGAGGTCATTGTAGAAGGGGGTCACGTGGGAGAATTTGGGTAGGTCGAACACGAGGCGTGCTGCAGCGTTCTGGATCCGCTGCATAGGTTTCATCGTGGTTGCAGGGAGTTTTGGCTAAGAGCGAGTTCCAGTTGAAGTGCTTGGGTCAGGAGTTGTGTTGCTTCCCTCATGAGGAATGGCCGGATCCTGTGGATGTTGTAGAGAGCAAATCTACAGGATCGAGTCAATGCAGGGATTATTATGCCAAGTTTCCTTGCGGTCGGTGAGGCACATACTGTAATGCCCTCAACTGAGACCAGTAGGTCCCCGGCAGTCTTTCCCTGTTATGAATAGAGGCTCAGTCTTTGCAAGATTGACCTTGAGACGATGCACAGTTGTCCAAGTGCTTATGTCTGCCAGACTTAAGTGTCTGAGTGGGGGAAGGAGAGGAACAGTTGAATGTTGTCCGCATAACAGGAATGGGAAAAAAACGTGTGATGTGATTACAGAGCCTAAAGATCTAGTATATAGGGAGAACAGAAGCTGTCCTAGTACTGAGCCTTGAGGGATACCAGTGTTAAGTGAGCGGTGTTTGGACATGGAGCCATTCCATGTGACCTAATAAGTGTGATTCATGAGGTAAGATGTGAACCATGATAGTGTCAGTAATGCCGGTCAGTCAGTCAGTCAGTAATGCCACAGTTTCAAACAAAACCGTTGTCTTTTCGTATGCACGCGTCGTGTGGAGACATTGTTTGAGATGAGATGGCGACACTTATTTGATAGATAAGCTAAATAAACTGGGCCCAACAAATAAGATGACATGTACTGTATAGTGCTGTACATCCTTTAGAGAACGCATTTATAAAGTGACAGCTTGATCAGACACACCCTCTATCGAGTTGTAGGGCAAGAAGACACAAACTTAGCCCCCCCCCCCTCCCCACACACACACACACACCCGCATAAACACACACACACAAACACACATGCACGCACACAAAGACACATGCACGCACGCACACACACACACACACACACACACACACACACCACACACACACACACACACACCAGAAGCATCATGCTAATGAGCTGTAGCGGTGTTTACCCGTCACGCATGAAGCGTGTCGCGCCGGGGCCAACCGATGGCGGCTTTTTTTAATGATGTTTATTTGCCAGTCGCTGGGTTTAACGGGGGCGAATGCTGACTGATTGGCAGATGTTGGGGGACGCTGGGACAGCCAATCGCTGCTGCTCGTTCAAGCACGGTGCCGCCCCCGCCACCATAACACACAGAGGAGGGGTCCAGGGACCACCTGGGACCAGACCTGCTACAGCAAACCTCTCTCTCTCTCTCTCTCTCTCTCTCTCTCTCTCTCTCTCTCTCTTTCCCTTCTTTCTCTCTCTCTCTCTCTCTCTCTCTCTCTCTCTCTCTCTCTCTCTCTCTCGCTCACTTCTCTCACTCTCTCACTCTCCCCCCTCTCTCTCTCCCTTTCTCACTCTCTTTCTCTCTCTCTTGCTTTCTCTCTCTCTTTCTCTCTCTCTCTCTCTCTCTCTCTCTCTCTCTCTCTCTCTCTCTCTCTCTCCCCACATTCATGCTGTAGTCACTGTGTTGAGATTGCGTGCCTCTCTGTCTGTTCTCCGCTCCGTTATTGTGTCAGGCGTCATGTCAGGTGTTGGGATGTCGACGCACCAGTCCCACCTCCTATGGAATGCACTGTTTGGGCCTGCTTGTGGTTCAAGATGCCTTCTTTCGTGGTTTAACGTAATGCTTTGTTCTCTTCAGAGTGGACAGGCCTACTTTTGGTGTTTTATTGATCTGAGTCAGGGTCAGACAAAAAGTTGTCATTAAGTCCTGTAGTTTGTATTTGTTGTCTTCTAAGGCCCCTGTTATATTAACCAGAATGTCCACACCTAGGCGACCACCTGGTGCTGTCCAGCAGGTGTCCTAAGGTTAGATAACACCTTTTGTTGGTGTGAAACACAGTTCATATCATATATTAACACATTTTGTAAAGGGAACAAAAGTGTCTGAGAGCCGAAACAGATGGCTCTTACTGCTGAGTCAGACACTCTGCCTCGCTGAAGGGGAGTCCCATCACCCATCACTGAACCAATGGGATGGGGAGTCCCATCACCCATCACTGAACCCAATGGGATGGGGAGTCCCATCACCCATCACTGAACCCAACGGGATGGGGGAGTCCCATCACCCATCACTGAACCCAATGGGATGGGGAGTCCCATCACCCATCACTGAACCCAATGGGATGGGGAGTCCCATCACCCATCACTGAACCCAACGGGATGGGGAGTCCCATCACCCATCACTGAACCCAATGGGATGGGGAGTCCCATCACCCATCACTGAACCCAATGGGGTGGGGAGTCCCATCACCCATCACTGAACCCAATGGATGGGGAGTCCCATCACCCATCACTGAACCCAATGGGTGGGGAGTCCCATCACCCATCACTGAACCCAATGGGATGGGGAGTCCCATCACCCATCACTGAACCCAACGGGATGGGGAGTCCCATCACCCATCACTGAACCCAATGGGATGGGGAGTCCCATCACCCATCACTGAACCCAATGGGGTGGGGAGTCCCATCACCATCACTGAACCCAATGGGATGGGGAGTCCCATCACCCATCACTGAACCCAATGGGGTGGGGAGTCCCATCACCCATCACTGAACCCAATGGGATGGGGAGTCCCATCACCCATCACTGAACCCAATGGGATGGGGAGTCCCATCACCCATCACTGAACCCAATGGGATGGGGAGTCCCATCACCCATCACTGAACCCAATGGGATGGGGAGTCTCATCACCCATCACTGAACCCAATGGGATGGGGAGTCCCATCACCCATCACTGAACCCAACGGGGTGTTGCTGCTGTGATGCATTGTGGGTAACACAGGTGTAACGCCTCATCGGATAACAATTTGCTTTAGTTCTTTCCTCTTGTATTCTTCTATTAGGCCGATTATTCAACTCCACGCTTCTCATTTCCACAACCCTCGCTTCTTCCATTTAATTTGAGTCTCAGAATTATGTAGAAAGCTTCCATATTTCAATCTGGGCTTTAAAGCCATTACCGTGTAATTCTCTTATGAGAGCGTTATGAATATGAGTAGACATTAGGCGTGTTTACATCCAGCAGCTTTAATCATCTCATAATTACACTCTGCTTATGTAATCAACAAATCATCGTTCTAACTTTTTGAGAAGTCTTACTTTCATACTGCAGTTTGCCACTAGATGGCAGTGTGGGATCACG
>JAXIVH010000043.1:933390-935890 GCA_036785325.1 Urophycis tenuis
ATTCATTGGACATTGGCCCAAGTAGATTCATTTTTCTTTCGTTTCTCGAGCAGGTAGTTGTTAAACTGCTCCCTTTTGAAAGGATCAGTAATGATCTAATAGAGGATTTTGGCAATGGATGGGAAGGGTACATTTGCATCTGTTTATTATTATTATTTATTATATTATTATTTCTAAATTTTTCTGGGATAAATATTGATCATTATTTTCTGTTGAACTTAAATCAAACTTCAGTGTCAACAACATGTGAGGCATTTAAAGCCTTTGTCCATTGCAGTCCTTGAGAGAGACTTTGTTGGACACAATAACAAACTGGATCAAGCTAGAAATGAAGACAGACATTGTATTTCTATTTTGGGATCCTTTCCATAATGAATATACTCTGAGCCTGTCAGTGGCATAAACAAGCACTTTGCCCTGCAGGTCTATGCTGCAGCCCGTTGTCAAGGACAACGGGTTCAGTGTCCTCACTCAACAATGGAAAGTCAAACATCTCAAGTTTTCCTTAAAGATGAATGATTGTGAGAATAGAATAGCTGTATGCTGATGATATTGTACTTTTTCTAACAGATCAAAATGGTCAGTAACTAATTTATTAGATCTAACATTCAATAGGTTAATAGATGGACAGCTCTACCATTATCTATACTTGGACAAATTACTATTTAAAACATGAATATCCTCCCTGAGTTGTTATATCTCTTTGGGGTCATTCCTCTTGCTCCTCCAACACCTTTTCATGATGTCATTTGGAACAGAACAGAACAGCTTAAGCATGTTCCAAGGATGCCATCGTGCTTCTCAGTCATGGAAAGCCTCTTTTTGCTTTGTGTGTCAGTCACCCTTACCAGGGTTTAAGGATGGACTGAGCAGGCTACAACCTCTCTGTGTGTCAGTCACCCTTACCAGGGTTAAGGATGAACTGAGCAGGCTACAACCTCTCTGTGTGTCAGTCACCCTTACCAGGGTTAAGGATGGACTGAGCAGGCTACAACCTCTCTGTGTGTCAGTCACCCTTACCAGGGTTAAGGATGGACTGAGCAGGCTACAACCTCTCTGTGTGTCAGTCACCCTTACCAGGGTTAAGGATGGACTGAGCAGGCTACAACCTCTCTGTGTGTCAGTCACCCTTACCAGGGTTAAGGATGGGACTGAGCAGGCTACAACCTCTCAAATACCATTGCACTTGTATCTATATTCAGCAAAGCTGTCAAAACTGAACAAATACACACCAAATCCTTTTGTAAAGACACACTGATTGCGGGGCTTGAATTCTAAAAGGATGACATCCATCTCTATCCCAAAGTTCACCAATATGGGAAACCCCAACGACCTTGGGCTTTAGAGGTGGGCCCAGAAGGGAGTTAGTGAGGCAGGAGACTTGTACAGTACTGGTATCCTTCTTGGTCTTTAGTCAGGACCTCTAGACGCCCACATCGATTTCCTGAAATTACAATGCAATCAGGGGCCAATCAGGGAGTGCAATTGTAATTGATGATGTTAAGTACAGCCTGCTGCTGGAAAAACAGCAATGGTATCTCCGGAAGCAATGAGCGGTAACATTAACATTAGGAGAGTAAACAGCCATAAGTGCAGTTATTGCAGAAATAGACTCCATAACCACTATTAAACACCACTATTAAACAGGATGTACTAGTTGCACTATGTGGAAAATGTTGACTGGCTGAATGAGTTTGTCTAACCTGGTATAACCGGGCTGTGGAAAAAACACACAGAATAAAAGCAAAATACACTTTTAAAAGATTTTGGACTCGTTGATGACATTTTTGGAGGGGGATGGTGAACTACTATGAATTTATTTTTGATTTCATTGTTGTCGTAGTTTTTGAGTTTTAAGTGAACACTATACGTGTTGGATCATTTATTATTATCATTGATTTGTATTTCAATCTGTATATGTATGTGATGTGATGGAGGTGCTTTTAGAATCTGTGTCATGCAATATCATAAAAATAGTTTTATCAGATCGATACCACATAACATACGTGAGAACTAAAGTGTGTGTGTGTGTGTGTGTACATGTGTATGTGTGTGTATGTGTGTGTGTACATGTGTGTGTGTGCATGCTTTTTTGTGTGTATGTTTTGATATACTTTATTTGCAGGATAAATCAGTAGTCAGGAGAGTGAGACAAGATACAGAGAGAGAGACACACACTCGGCCATTGAGGGAGAGAAAGAGAGAGGCTGAGAGAGGGAGACAGAGCCATACAAAGAAAGACTCATTCATCAGAGACCCTCTGTCATTATAAAGAAAAAGAGAGACAGTGATACAGACATAGAGAAAGCAATAAAAAGGACAATGACCTTTATCTCTTCCTATGTGTTTATAGTGTGGAGAGCGAGAGAGGGAAGGAGAGAGAGAGAGAGAGAGAGAGAGAGAGAGAGAGAGAGAGAGAGAGAGAAGAGAGAGAGAGAGAGAGAGAGAGAGAGAGAGAGAGAGAGAGAGGAGAGAGAGAGAGAGAGAGATTACCTTTAAA
>JAXIVH010000043.1:940890-948390 GCA_036785325.1 Urophycis tenuis
AATGATAAGTGTATTGTTACAAATACTGAAACTAGCATCTCCCTGCACTGGAATAAAAATGCGACAAGCTAATTTCTGGTACAAAATTCTCACTATTTATTCTATTCTCTCTCTCCCTCCCTCTCTCCTCTCCCTCCCTCTCTCTCTCTCTCTCTTTCTGAGCGTTTGTATTGATATTCATTAGTGGGCCGAGGCCTGGCCGACACGTTCCAGAAGCGATTAGCCGAGGGCCCAGTGTGTTGAAGGGGATGGACTTCTGTTTTAATGAAAGGGGAGTAGCCCTTTAACACCGGGAGGCTATTCAATTAGCAGCGTTATAGCAGCACGGCTCATTGACAAAGTACAATGGGGCGTGAAACAAAGTATGGCTCCGTTTGGACAGGAGCAGAGGAAGGCGTGACGCAGCGCCATGCGCCCACTCTGTGGACGGGGAACTGCTTCTAACTGGTGGAGGTGATTTGATGTAACATTTATAACTGCCCGTTCTTGGGTTGTTCTTGAAGGGGGTCGAATGGTTGAAAGAACTAGACATTTATTTCCACACGCCTCCGATTTTCTACGATTGACGGCCATTTTTCATTGAGCAGACTCTTTTCAGCTGATGACTTGGAGAGAATGGTTGCATGTCGTTAATGAGCAGGCTGTGAACATCGGGGATCGAACCCAGAACTTTTCAGCCGGGCGTCAGAA
The DNA here is from genome assembly GCA_036785325.1 of Urophycis tenuis. Taxonomy (NCBI): domain Eukaryota; kingdom Metazoa; phylum Chordata; class Actinopteri; order Gadiformes; family Phycidae; genus Urophycis; species Urophycis tenuis. The sequence goes on from JAXIVH010000043.1 coordinate 941,581, forward strand.
CCCCTGCAGGGTTTTGATGGTTCTGGTTTCATGCTGGTTCTCAGTACTGAATGGCACTAACGTTTCCCTCTGTCTGGCCACTATCACAGGCTGCACTCGTTTTTGTAATGGACTGTAGAGGCTTTTATTGTTTGAATAAATTCACGGCCCAAATGGGATCAACTCCAGTTTTCATCATGATGCTCTTGGATCAAGCTGAACATTGTTGTTGTTGTTGTTTTTTCAGTGAATACTTTTAAGACAATTAAATTGACATTGTGAAAGAAAGTTGGCTATGTTCCCTAGCATTAAGGGGATCACAGTGAGACTTTCATGTGACCTGGCATTTACAACTCCTGCTTCTCTAATTGGTACATGGGTATCTCTCTTCATTATCTCAAGCCTTCCTCTGCAAAGGGACATTTACAAAAGCATGGTGAGCTATGGAACAACTTGACCAGGGAAAGCAATACAATCACAAACAGCTTTTTACTGCCGATTGTACTCTGTGTGTGTGTGTGTGTGTGTGTGTGTGTGTGTGTGTGTGTGTGTGTTTGTTTGGTAGCACTAAAACACGTCTCTCTTTTCACAAAATACAAATGACACGTTCCACAGTGGACCCCGTCCAGTCGTCCAGACGTCCCCCCCCCCTCCATGCGCGCATGCACACACACCCTCCATGCGCTCTGTGTCTGTGCTACCTGACTTGGATGGCGTTGAGCGGTAGCATCTCGCCGTCACATGTCCAGCTGCTCTGGGCCGTCATGTCCCCACCGCCCCGGCAGGCGGGCCACACGGTCCTGGTCCTCCTCTCAGGGCCCCCCGGGTCCCCCTGGCTCCTGGGCTGGAACCGGAACCTTCTGACCCGGTGGACCTCTACGAAGGGGTGGTCGAACTGGGGGGGGGGGGGAGAGAGAGAGAGAGAGAGAGAGAGAGAGAGAGAGAGAGAGAGAGAGAGAGAGAGAGAGAGAGAGAGAGAGAGAGAGAGAGAGAGAGAGAGAGAGAGAGAGAGAGAGAGAGAGAGAGAGAGAGAGAGAGAGAGAGAGAGAGAGAGAGAGAGAGATTAAGCCCTCTTAACCCCACAGAACTCCTAACCCAGCCAGATCTCAGAGACACTGTGCTGTACTCCCTAACCCCAGACCCAGTCCTGTCCCATCCAGACCCCCCAGACCACCTGACACTAACCAGGGCAGCTGGCAGGCTACTTACCCTCTTCTGTACCTGTTCATTATTAGAAGATGCTATTGCACTACTTCTCTCTAAATCTCCCCGACAACTAGCATAACAACTACATGTGTATATATGTGTTATATATATGTATACATTGAGAGTACATAAAAGCTACAGAGATGGGTTAGGACTCATTCTTTACTTCTTGGTTTGATTCTCACCATGACATCATTTTTTTTGCACTGTACTTGAATTGACAATCGATATTTCACTCCATTTGTTTGTGTTTTTGGAAAACTTTCTTTTTTTTTCTTTGTTTGCTAAAAAATGCTTTGGCAATGTAAATGTTAATTTTCCATGCCAATAAAGCTCTTTTGAATTAAACTGAGAGTACAAGAGACAAAGGAGGAGAGAGACAATGGAGGAAAGAGAGAGAGAGAGAGAGAGAGAGAGAGAGAGAGAGAGAGAGAGAGAGAGAGAAACAGACAGAGGCAAAAGAGGAGCGAGAGAGACAGAAATAAAGACGGAGAGAGACAGAGACAAAAGAGGAGTGTGAAACACTGACCAGCAGATACACTGACCTGCATTGCATGGCCGCTGCATTGAGAGAAAGAGAGAGCAGTAAAAAGAGAAGAGAGATGGGTGAGACCAGGTGACACGGTAAAGGGGGAGACCAGGTGACACGGTAAAGGGGGAGACCAGGTGACACGGTAAAGGGGGAGACCAGGTGACACAGTAAAGAGGGAGACCAGGTGACACAGTAAAGAGAGAGACCAGGTGACACGGTAAAGGGGGAGACCAGGTGACACGGTAAAGAGGGAGACCAGGTGACACAGTAAAGAGAGACCAGGTGACACAGTAAAGAGAGAGACCAGGTGACAGTAAAGAGAGAGACCAGGTGACACAGTAAAGAGAGAGACCAGGTGACAGTAAAGAGAGAGACCAGGTGACACAGTAAAGAGAGAGACCAGGTGACACAGTAAAGAGAGAGACCAGGTGACAGTAAAGAGAGAGACCAGGTGACACAGTAAAGAGAGAGACCAGGTGACACGGTAAAGGGGGAGACCAGGTGACACGGTAAAGAGGGAGACCAGGTGACACAGTAAAGAGAGAGACCAGGTGACAGTAAAGAGAGAGACCAGGTGACACAGTAAAGATGGAGACCAGGTGACACAGTAAAGAGAGAGACCAGGTGACAGTAAAGAGAGAGACCAGGTGACAGTAAAGAGAGAGACCAGGTGACACAGTAAAGATGGAGACCAGGTGACACAGTAAAGAGAGAGACCAGGTGACACAGTAAAGAGGGAGACCAGGTGACACAGTAAAGAGAGAGACCAGGTGACACAGTAAAGAGAGAGACCAGGTGACACAGTAAAGAGAGAGACCAGGTGACACAGTAAAGAGGGAGACCAGGTGACACAGTAAAGAGAGAGACCAGGTGACACAGTAAAGATGGAGACCAGGTGACACAGTAAAGAGGGAGACCAGGTGACACAGTAAAGAGAGAGACCAGGTGACACAGTAAAGAGAGAGACCAGGTGACACAGTAAAGAGAGAGACCAGGTGACACAGTAAAGAGAGAGACCAGGTGACACAGTAAAGAGGGAGACCAGGTGACACAGTAAAGAGAGAGACCAGGTGACACAGTAAAGATGGAGACCAGGTGACACAGTAAAGAGGGAGACCAGGTGACACAGTAAAGAGAGAGACCAGGTGACACAGTAAAGAGAGAGACCAGGTGACACAGTAAAGAGGGAGACCAGGTGACACAGTAAAGAGAGAGACCAGGTGACACAGTAAAGAGAGAGACCAGGTGACACAGTAAAGATGGAGACCAGGTGACACAGTAAAGAGAGAGACCAGGTGACAGTAAAGAGAGAGACCAGGTGACACAGTAAAGAGGGAGACCAGGTGACACAGTAAAGAGGGAGACCAGGTGACACAGTAAAGATGGAGACCAGGTGACACAGTAAAGAGAGAGACCAGGTGACACAGTAAAGATGGAGACCAGGTGACACAGTAAAGATGGAGACCAGGTGACACAGTAAAGAGAGAGACCAGGTGACACAGTAAAGATGGAGACCAGGTGACACAGTAAAGATGGAGACCAGGTGACACAGTAAAGAGAGAGACCAGGTGACACAGTAAAGAGAGAGACCAGGTGACACAGTAAAGATGGAGACCAGGTGACACAGTAAAGAGGGAGACCAGGTGACACAGTAAAGAGAGAGACCAGGTGACACAGTAAAGAGGGAGACCAGGTGACACAGTAAAGAGGGAGACCAGGTGACACAGTAAAGAGAGAGACCAGGTGACACAGTAAAGAGAGAGACCAGGTGACGAGGCAGAGGGAGAAGACCCATTTCAAACGTATCTGGGTCATCAGTTGAAGTGTTCTTTTCTTGCGCGGCACAATAGATGAGCAGGCCGCTTGTGTCGCCTTGCCTCGGAGCGAAAATCCCTTCTTAAGGTTTCTGAAGTCGTATTGTGAGCTCTCTCTCTCTCTCTCTCTCTCTCTCTCTCTCTCTCTCTCTCCCTTCTATCTCTGCAGCCTAAATGCTTAAGACTGGGGACCCAACTTTTTTATTAAATGACATTTTTCCATTGAATTGAAATGAGGCTGTTACCTCTCACCGCTCCTCACCCCTCTGATACGTTTACTCTTCTGAGGGGGGAGAGAGAGGAGACGCAGAGGTTGCTCTTGGGGGAGGAGGAAAGAAAAGGCAGGAGGGCGGGGGGAGTAGGAAGATTAGGCTGGGTGTGGCGTGAGGGTACCACAAGAAGGGAGAAGGATGATGGGGGAGGGAGGAGGAGGTCAGAGAGGGAGGAGGAGAGTGATGCCAAGGACGATGGGGGAGAGAAAGAGGGGGTGTGAGAGAGAGGGGGGGAAGAGTTGGGGAGCGTGGAGGAAGATGAGGAGGGGAAGAGTGAGGCAGGGTTAGGATGCGGAAAGGGAGTGGGGGGAGACAATGTGAGGAGGAGGGGGAGGAGGGGGGGGGCGGGGTTCGAGGAAGACAAAGTGAGAAGAGGGGGGAAGGGAGATGATTTAGTCAAAAGCCCCTTCGTCTCGGTCCCGCTGTCACAGGGAGGCTTTGTTCTAGCTCACCGGCTCTCTCTCTCACTTTGATTCTCTCTCCGTCTCTCGCTGCCTCCCTTTGATTTCACCCCCTCTTCTGCTCCACTCATGTCATCTCCTGTTCTTCCTCTCTCGTTCTCACCCCCGTTTCCTCACTCTCCCGCTAAGTCTCTCTCTCTCCCTCTCTCTCCTCTCTCTCTCTCTCTCTCTCTCTCTCTTTCTCTCTCTCTCCTCCCTCTCTCTCTCTGCCTTGCTCTCCCTGTTCTTGGTTCTCCTGCCGCCTCTCTCTCCCTGGCTCTCTGTCTCTTCCGTCTCTCGTTGTCCTGTTCTTTTATTTCCTACAGCTGTGTTGCTCCTCTCTCCATCACTTCTCTCCTCCTGTCATGTCATTTCCTCTCGGTGCTCTCGTCCTCTCCTCCCTCCACCCAGCAGCACAGTAGCCCACCTGCTGCCCGGCCCCGCGGCCCGCGCCCTCAATTCACTCAGGTGTCCTCGCATCTCTCTTCTCTGTCTTTGCTCTCTCTCTCTCTCTCTTCTCTCTCTCTCCATAAAGCCCTTTCACGCCACACACCCCAATCCATCTTCGCCTGCTGCTTTCTCGTCTCACTGCGCCGTAACTACGGAAACGCTCACCGGCTCACGGCCGGGGCGGGGGGGGGGGGGCGGTGATTCAGTCGCGACCCGCCCGTCAGAAGCGTTCATAAAGGCGGCCGAATCACGTGAGGATGGAAGTAAATGTGTAGCGATATCCCTCACACGGCGCTGCCCGCCGGAGATACATCTCACTTTGAGAACCAGATAAAGCCGGCGGCCGTTAACTTTATTAGGCTCTGACCTTGACCTCTCCATCTTGGCGGGGAGTCCCAGAGGAGATGTTATTTATGACAGCCGTGTCGGCATAAGGGCCAGGACTTTAAATCCAGCGCTGGTCAGGACGGCTGAAAGTTCTCCGTCAGCAGTTAGCTGTGTGGAACGCAGCAGGCTGCTCTCAGCCTTCAGAACAAACTCTGAAACAATCTGTTGAGCTCACAAGACTCTCACACACATTCTCTTTTGATGGATTTTGTGGGTTTTCCATGAGTACGGGGACGTGAACCGACTTGAGTTATGATGGGAGAAAGTGAGTGTGATATGAATTCCATTTAGATGTAAATCCTGGGAGCAGCATTGTGTTTCTGTCACCCTTGCTTTGAATTGAGTTCACTTTTGTTGATGCAGAAGCGTCTGGTTGGCTGGGCGTGGCTGGGGGAGTGCAGTGGTCGGGGTGTTGTTCTCGCAGCGGGAAGGTTCTGTGTTCGATTCCCTAATGTCCACACGTCCACCTGTAGGCATGGACATGCTGGTGCATGATGCCCTACCTGCCCCTGAATGCCTCCACAGTCCCTGTGGATAACACCTGACTACTGCATGGTACATGTGGGATGCAGCAGTCCTACGATGCTACAGCAGAGCCTCTGTGAGAGACAGAGTCTGGGCCGGAGACCACCACCTCAAAGAGTTGCTCCCTGTTTCCTTGTGTCTTGACGGAGATGTTGAGTCATTGAGTCGTTTTGGGAGGAGGGTTTGTAGATATCTATCTGCAGTGAACGGTCAACGTTAACGTGAAACCATTTACGGACACATTTTCGAGGAACCTCGGTTTCAGGATGCTAAGTTTACTACGGCTGGTTGTGATTGGCCAAAACCTACATGAAGAAATAACATGACCCGCCCCGTTTGAGCTGGTCTGCCATCAGACTTCATTAATCGCTTAAAGTCGGTTTGTGAGACCGCTAAACTACTAAAATGTATAACTAAATTGGCACAAGTGATCTGTAACTTGAACAAAAAAATAAAAACCCATCACCCATGATGCACTGCAGTCCATCAGCAGTTCACTCATTCATAGCAAGCAGTACTGTGTTCACAACAATACAAACCTCCCCAAACCACATGCCCCTAGACCCTGCGTCCCCCCGGTGCACCTCCACCCTCCAGATTTGTCCCCCTGGTACACCTCCACCCTCCAGGTGTGTCCCCCCTGGTACACCTCCACCCTCCAGGTGTGTGTTCCCCCTGGTACACCTCCACCCTCCGGGCGTGTTCCTCCCGGTACACCTCCACACTCCAGGTGTGTTCCCCCTGGTACACCTCCACCCTCCAGGTGTGTTCCTCCCGGTACACCTCCACCCTCCAGGTGTGCTCCCCACCTGGTCGTCCGTGTTGGTGTGGCGAAGGAGGTGCCGGAAGAAGCCGAACCGCGAGCACTTCCTGACCAGGATGAGGTGGGCGGAGCCGTCGGCCAGATGAGCTGCGGGCGCCAGGCCCAGCGGGCTCCGGGGGCAGGCGCAGCTCATGGCGGCCAGGTTGACGGCCAGGAAGCTCCCGTGGAGCGCACGCCACTCGCCACAGCCTCCTGGTGGGGGGGGGGGGGGGAACACTCTGAGGTGAAGAGGGTTTGATGGGCTGATCTGCATCCTGTTCACGCGCATCACAATTCATCGTCTGTGATTGACTTAAGTCACACACTGTTAAAAGCACTTTACAAAGGCTATAAATACAGAGGTAAAAACCTAACAGACTATAGAGTCACATTAAAACATTTA
>JAXIVH010000043.1:953390-968390 GCA_036785325.1 Urophycis tenuis
ATACATATACATTATATATATATCATATATATATATCATATAAGCTTGCTCTAGAGCTGCGCAGACGAGAGGAACGAGGGTTTAAAGGAACGGCTCACAGCCGCGCCACACAAAGTTCTCCTTGTGTCTTCACCGAAGCTCTGTTGTTTTTGTGCTGACACGTTCCTTCATGGGAACTGCTGCTAACCCTTACCTTTATAAAAGGGGCTGTGAACCCAGAATTGTTAACTTTATTTAGACGTGGTTATATGTCTTGACTTGATTGTCGACCTCATTGCATCGGTTTATTTTAACGTCATACGAGAGGTTGAAGCTTCTCTGACACTTGAGAGTCACACTGCGGTGCGTGGTGCAGGCCACAGACCACATGGCTCCTTACAGCACTCCTACACACCACCGTACCACAAAGGTTTCACAAAGTCCAGCTGGTTCAGTACCATGGGGAGGACACGGCCCCTACCTTCCTAGAACAGTTCACTTACACTTTGACCTTTAACCCCAGTGGTAAAGCAGTGGTAATCCACAGTTTAGGCCACTCGATAAACAGTGGCTTATAAAATCCTAAAGCAATTTCTAAATCCAAACCAAAGCTCACCTGCCAGGTCGTATCTCAGAGGGCCCATCCATCGGTTCTTCTCACTGTTGGTCAGCACGTCGCCATAGAAACCATAACCAAGCAAGGAGACCGAGTATCTCAGGAAAGTATTGTTGTTGTGGACAGAGCACACGTCCATGGGCTGGGAGTCTCCTACGTAACGCAGTCAAAGCAACCAATCAGACACTGGATGGCAGTGTGAGCCCACTGCCCGATAGGCTCCAATACCGTGTACTAGAGCACAGCCAAGTGGTGGGACGTGTGTGAGAGTGTGCGTGTGTGCTACAATAGTTAGCTGACAATATGAGCACCATTAATTGCTCACTGTAGCAGCAGAAACAGGAAGGTAACACTGGAGTTCATGACATTATTTCATCATTTAGCAGACACTTTCATCCTAAGCAACTTGGAATGAATCCAGATGCATGTCACGGAGGAGGTGGAGGTGAAGGACATCTTGCTGGAGGATGCTTACAGTGAAGGCTGCACACCTGCATACACTGGGGATCGAACCCGGAACCTTTCGGCTGGGAGTCCAAACCGCTAGACCACCCGGCCCCCCCATGACTAAACACAAATGACTCACCCACTATGATGTGTAGTGCAGAGGTCACAGGGTCATTGGTGCCCATAGTAGTGTAGCAGATGCAGTCAGTGGAGCCTACAAGAAACATTTTATTCAGCTTTTTTAAAGACATCTCATCTCATATTCATTCAATTCAAACGAAAATAACAGGTTGGGTTTTTTTTTTTTCTTTGACTAGGTCAAATATGAGCCTCAAAGTCTGAAGGCTGGATGCTTTCGTGATTGCTGAGAGCTATTTTTATGGCCATATCCACACGATGGTGGATCAAAAAACAGAGTGTTTTTTAGTGTTGAAAGATTTCCATTTGTCGTTTTTCCATCAATGATTTGTGAATGCTTTGCCGTCCACAAGGAACTGTTTGAAACATACACTTTCCTTTCAACGAGGATGCCTGGGCCTTAGTGGAGGTCTGGATCACGTCACAATCACACGGCATCATGTTTGGGCCATGCTGGCCCATCTCTTTCATCCCACTTAAGGGGAGGGATTTGAAATCTTAATTTTTCTGTTGACGAAATGTGCGGACTGGGCTGAGAGATCCAGGAACTGTAGAGTCATCCCGGTCTACCGCAACGCAAACACTACTCTGTTACTTCCTGTGAACTGTGCACACCAGTCACCGACCCCCAGAGGGACACAAATAGGACCATGACAAGAAGAACAACAACAAAGAGTCATTATGAGGTCCCTCCCTCTCTCTCACGCCTCTCACCTCTTAGTGGATGCTACTTAAAGTGCTGGCCACTCTTGGCCAGTAAGGTCATGTCGAGACTCCCGTACCGCGAGTTTCATCACAAGACGGGAAGACCTGGGAATGAGGCCTCATACCTGGAAACAAGACCTCAGACCTGGGGACAAGGCTTCATACCTGGAAACAAGACCTCAGACCTGGGAATGAGGCCTCATACCTGGGAACAAGACCTCAGACCTGGGAACAAGACCTCAGACCTGGGAATGAGGCCTCATACCTGGGAACAAGACCTCAGACCTGGGAATGAGGCCTCATACCTGGGAACAATACCTCAGACCTGGGAATGAGGCCTCATACCTGGGAACAAGACCTCAGACCTGGGAATGAGGCCTCATACCTGGGAACAATACCTCAGACCTGGGAATGAGGCCTCATACCTGGGAACAAGACCTCAGACCTGGGAATGAGGCCTCATACCTGGGAACAAGACCTCAGACCTGGGAACGAGGCTTCATACCTGGAAACAAGACCTCAGACTTGGGAACGAGGCCTTGGGGGACGGAAGGCCAAAACAAGAGAAACCAAGGTGTGAGTGTCACTGGTCAACACGGGGCAGCACCAAGTCACTGAGAGTCCCTGAGTTGACCTCTATTGTTTCTCTTCTCCACATTATTTGTTAAATGAACAACAGTGGGAAGTTTGGAGAGGGGAATCACTGGAACCACAAGCTGGCTGTGAACGCAGGAGTGTGTGAGTGATACTGCTCCCTGGGAGGCGTCTGAGGGCCGTATGCAACAGATTTCCTGTTCGCAGTTTCCGTTGAAGTGTGAATGGTTCCATGATGAATGCAGGTGGGTGTTTTTTGAAAGTATAGAATAGAAACAGGGATATTTTAAGTCGTTTTTTTAGGTGTTTCCAGAAGAATAAGACAGGATAAATAAGAATCTGAGGCTTGTCAGGTAGCTGTTTATCCATCTCTCCAACCAATTATCTTTCTCTCTACTCAGGCTCTCTATTTCACACATCCATCTCTCTCTATCTCTCCCTTTCTAGAGAGTGACAGAGAGATGGTGAGAGATTGAGAGATAAACAGAAAAAGAGATAAAGAGACAGATATGGAGGGTCCATAGAGAGGGATGGGGAGGGAGATAGGGATAGAGGAATGAGAGGAGAAGATGAAGAGAGTAAGAGATGTTGGAAGCTACAGAACGTTGTGTTACGAAAACACACAGAGTCTGACTGCTCTCTCTTGCAACCATCTGAAATGACTCAAATCTTGCGTCTTGCGCCTTTGACCTGCACTGATAGCTCCAGCCTGCTGATAAAGTTATAATAGGCAAGGTGGAGGGGAAAAAGAAGCACATCCCATCTGAACTCACAAAATGTCAATACCACTTTGTTTGTGTGGGTTATTAAAGCTGCTCTGCGATTCGAGCTTTACAAAGAGAGAGAGCAGATGGAAAAAAAGCAGAGGAGTGCAATGTTTTTTAAACCAAACTCCCAAAAGTCCCCTCGCTCCGGGCTCCTTCCCTATTTCTCCTCCATTGAGGAGCGCTGCCTTCACACTCCTGTGACTGAACTGATCCTGAACTGTTCTAGAAATCACAGCCGGATCCAGAGGGAGGGCGTCCATTCTGACCCGGCTCAAACAGTAAGTTACACAGACATACGGAGCGGGCGTTTCTCACTGATGACACTTACATTACACCTCTTCAATCAGCACCTTTAAGCTATTTGAACATGTTGTAGCCAACCACTAGCTAGGCTAGGTTGCTACTGATGTTTCATCGAGGCACTAAAGAGCGACAAAAGTTTAAAGTGCGTATAGTTCCTCTGTGAATGTACGGACATAAGAGCGTGTATGTCTGGGATGCAGGCGGCGTGTGGATGCTCTAGTAACTGTTAAACTACAGGGTTCAGGGATCAGCGCCTGGGAGAACACTTGAAAGCCAAACAGTTAAGCTCTCGGGAGATAAACACTGTTGTGAGCAGAATCTGATATTTCAGATTCCTAGAGCGGCCGTGGCTGACATTACAATATGAGATTATACAATAAACAGGTAAATAACAGTCAGTCAAGCTTTGTCGCCATGGGAACACTGGGGAGGGAAGATGACCTGAAGGAGAAAACTACTGCTACTACTACAACTACTCCTACTTTACCAATACTACTACTACTACTACTACTACTACTATTACTACTACTACTACTACTACTACTACTACTACTACTACTACTACTCCTACGTTACCAATACAACTACTGCTACTACTACAAATACTCTTACTACTACAACTACTCTTACTTTACCAATACTACTACTGCTACTACTACTACTACAACTACTCCTACTTTACCAATACAACTATTGCTGCTACTACTACTACTACAATTACTCCTACTTTACCAACACAACTACTGCTACTACAATGTCAGTACTACTTCTACTACTACAACCACTACTTTACCAACACAACTACTGATACTACTATGTCAGTACTACTACTACTGCTACTACTAGTACTAGTACTTTACCAAAACAACTGCTGCTACTACTATGTCTGTGCTACTACTCCTACTGCTACCACTAATACTACTACTTCTACTACTACTACTACTACTACTACTACTACTACTACTACTACTATTACTAATACTTCTACTAGAACTACTAGTACAACTACTTCTACTAGAACTACTAGTACAACTACTTCAACTACTACTATGTCAGTACTACTTCTACTACTACTACTATACTACTACATCTGCTGCTATTGGGAGCAGTACAAGTGCATATACTTATACTACTGATTCTGTAGTAAACAGCCAAAAGCAGGAGTACAATTCCATCGAATTGTCTGAACAACGTATTCTGAAGTAAAAATGCTGAATGAATGTATTGAATGTATTAGTGGACTAAATTAAAGTATTCGTAGACATCTGATTCTCTCCTGGTTTTTAGCGGTAAGGTTTTTTTCACGTACATGACAATGCTTTTACTACTACTCTGTGGTAGGACTGTGAGCTCTATCACAATACATGTCAATGGGTGGCAAAAAGCGCTACTTGAATCAAAATGTATTGTTATTTTTTTGGCAAATTGGGTTTTCTGAATTGCCGTTGTCATGGCGACACCTACCTGCGGGAATGATGCCGATTCGTAGGGAGCACGGCACCAGGTGGGCCTCAGGGTGGTCCTGGTCCACGCCGTGGTCCATTTGGGTACTGGAGACCAGACCATGAAGGATCTCACTGAACATACCATCTCCACCTACACACACCACCCTGGAGACACGAAGATCTGAAGACACCATCCCAACATACACACCACCCTGGAGACATGAAGATCTGAAGACACCACCATAACATACACATCACCCTGGAGACGTGGAGATCTGAAGATACCACCACAACATACACACCACCTTGAAGACACACTAGAGAGGCAACAGATCCTCCATCCAGAAGTTCCTTGACACAAACACACACACACTGGATACACCAACACAAACATCTGAAGATACCGTCTCCTCCAACATGGACAATACCCTGGAGACGACCGTGGAGCCATGCAGATACCTTCTCTTACGCCTAGTGGTGAGTGTGTTTAACTCCTGGCCACATGGCTCTGCTCTCAAACCGCAGTGTTTCTAGCCTAGCATGCAGGCTGATGCAAGCTGCCTTAACCCGTTCTCAATGACCTGGTCCCAGCAATAAAAGAACTCTCCAGAATGAGTTCAGTCCTGCTCTGTTGATTCCGGCCAGCTCGTTCTTCTTATTAAGCTTCAAGCCTCTTTTTCCCCCAAGAAACTATTTCTAGTAAGGGCTTCAGAAACCTAGTGTATAGCCTCACTGGCTCCTACTGAAGGTGTTACTCTCCGAGATGTTACTCGCCTAGATGTTACCCTCCCAGATGTTACTCGCCCAGATGTTACTCGCCCAGATGTTACCCTCCCAGAAGTCACCAGCGGAGGCCTCGATGCTTCCTGTCGAATACGAATGCTTGAAGCATTCAACATGAAGGTGGACAGAGAGAGAGAGAGAGAGAGAGAGAGAGAGAGAGAGAGAGAGAGAGAGAGAGAGAGAGAGAGAGAGAGAAAGAGAGAGCGAGAGCGAGAGGAGCCGAGACAGAGAGGAGCAGAGATGGATAAAGAAGAGATGACTCACCCGTCGTATTTGTCCAGATCACCGCGCTGGGCTCTCAAGTGATCGCGGGCGTGATTGGCGCGCTCCGTAACTATGGACACAGATTGGATGTCAAGGATGAGCCACGAGCCTCACGGAAAGCAGACTGAGAGGCTGCACTCTGGGCTGAGCCCCGCGCCCCACACCCCCCGCGCCCCACACCCCCCGCGCCCCACATCCCCCGCGCCCCACACCCCCCGCGCCCCACACCCCCCGCGCCCTGATTGGGATTGGAGACGCTTGACCTGAGAGGAGAGACGAGCGAGTGCTTTGGAGAAATATAGGAATAAAAGATACTCTTTGGGGTTGGCAGCCTGATCAAAAAGAGAGAGGCGGTGGTTTAATGTATTGCGGTGTTCATTCAAATCACAGCCAGGGCACTCCTAATGCACACCAGCTCCTGGTACACCAGCTACTGGTACACCAGCTAGAGTCTATCTGTACACCAGCTACTGGTACACCAGCTAGAGTCTATCTGTACACCAGCTATTGGTACACAAGCTGAAGTCTATCTGTACACCAGCTACTGGTACACCAGCTGAAGTCTATCTGTACACCAGCTACTGGTACACCAGCTGAAGTCTATCTGTACACCAGCTACTGGTACACCAGCTGAAGTCTATCTGTACACCAGCTACTGGTACACAAGCTCAGGCTCTCCACAATCTCTCCATCAAGTCCACAGCACCGCAATCTTCCAGTGTTTTTAAACAGCATCTTAATACATACTTAATTAGTTTAGTTTTCCTCCTAATGTGTCATCTCCTTCATATGTAATTTTCCTTGTTTAATTATACCTCTCAAAAGCATGGCTTCGACTCTGATTTGTGATGTTCTCCCAAACTCATTTGCTCAATCTGTTTGCAGTATCTCATCGTTGTTTGTTCGCTGCATCTCTGCCAGTCTGATGTTTGCTGTCCCTGTCCTTGCTGCGCGCTGGTTCTCGTTAAGCACTTTGTGTTGCCGTTCTGCATGTCAGGCACTCTACCAGTACAGTGTGATTTGATTTGAGGGGCACTACAGCCAGTGAGGGGGCTTCACGTCCAGTGAGGGGGCTTCATGTCCAGTGAGGGGGCTTCACGTCCAGTGAGGGGGCTTCATGTCCAGTGAGGGGGCTTCACGTCCAGTGAGGGGGCTTCATGTCCAGTGAGGGGGGCCAGTGAGGGGGCTTCACGTTCAGGGAGGGAGCTTCCCGTCCAGTGAGGGGGGCCAGTGAGGGGGCTTCACGTTCAGGGAGGGAGCTTCACGTCCAGTGAGGGGGCTTCACATCCAGTGAGGGGGCTTCATGTCCAGTAAGGGGGGGCCAGCGAGGGGGCTTCATGTCCAGTGAGGGGGCTTCACGTCCAGTGAGGGGGCTTCATGTCCAGTGAGGGGGCTTCACATCCAGTGAGGGAGCTTCACATCCAGTGAGGGGGCTTAACTTCCAGTGAGGGGGCTTCGTGTCCAGTGAGGGGGCTTCATGTCCAGTGAGGGGGGCCAGCGAGGGGGCTTCATGTCCAGTGAGGGGGTCAGTGAGGGGGCTTCATGTCCAGTGAGGGGGTCAGTGAGGGGGCTTCAGATCCAGTGAGGGGGCTTCACGTCCTTGCGGTGTAAGACGGCCGGCGCTCAGGACCAAACGCCGTTTGAATAATAGATGGCGTTTGGATTGCCCCCCCCCGCCTCATCCAACATGAGCACCCCCAACTGCGCCGATGTTGTGATGAATGGCGGTCATTTCATATGGCGAGCCTTTACAGCGTGGGGGGGGGAAGGGGTGGGGGGAGTGTTTCACATGGGGAGGGGGGGGGGGGGGTGACAAGGATCAAGCCGGAGATCCATCTCGCCGCCCGTGGCGTGTCATTAGTTATCCCTGTGTTAATGTAAAAGCGCTAACGGGGTGGGGGGTGAGGCGGGGGTGGGGGGGGGGAGAGAGGGGGGAGGGGGGTGGGAGGACTTACTGATGACATCGGTGGAGATGCCGGCACGGCAGAACAGCGGCGCCACTTTGCGGTCGTAAATCGTCTTGGCGAGCTGCCGGCCCCCGTGTGGGTTGATGTACACCAACAAGCTACGTGGACGATGGGCTGCAGGGGCGAGAGAGGAGGGGCGAGAGAGGAGGGGGGAGAGGGGAGAGAGAGAGGGGAGGGGGGAGAGGGGAGAGAGAGAGGAAGGGAAGGGGAGACAGTGAGGGGATGGGTGGGAGAGTGGGGGGAGAAAGAGAAAGGGAAGGGGAGATAAAGGAAGGGGGAGAGAGAGATAGAGAGAGAGAGAGAGAGAGAGAGAGAGAGAGAGAGAGAGAGAGAGAGAGAATCGAGGAGAAAGCTCTCATTCAGTGACAGTCACTCACTGTGACTCTTTCCTCTCTTACCAGCCATGTTAATGGAAGCGATGGCCAGTGAAATGCACATCATTAAGGAGAAGGGAAGGGCTCTAGGACATCTTCAGGCTGTGGACACTGGGGACATTTGGGCTGGGAGGCCGAAAGGTTCTGTGTTGAACCCTTCAGCCTGTTGGCCATTGGGATGACCCCGTGGTTAGGGCTGACCACAAGGTCATCACTAATGTAGGATGACCTCTCGGTCAGCCCAAACCACTAGAGTGGTGGTGGTGGGTGTGATCTGCCACTCAAATGGCAGACGGCAGGTGAAATATTCTTGTAGATAAAACCAACAAGTAAAGATGGTTGAAGACGCAATGCGTAATACGTTTTCAGTCTTCTACGGGTGAATTAGGTGAATTTGTGAAGCCAGTACTCTTTCAGGTATGAAGCTAAATGGATTGTCTACATGTGGGGGCCCTTCTAGGCTACACTACCAAACTAGAGCAAAGTCTGCTTAAAATATATACACTGTGTAGTGTGTCTGTACTGTACAATGTGGACGCACAACAAAGGTCCTTACAAACTGCAGCGCTGAATACTCCCAGTGTGCTCTGGCTCATTGTTATCTCCCACACAACAACCAGCCTCATCTTTTATTCATTCACTTGACTCGGGTACATCTCAGCAAATGGCAAGATGTTTACGGCATCTGGAAGCCTTACGCGGGACAAAGGATTTGTGGTTTAATGTCAGGGTATAATCATCAGGGGCTGATCTCTGGTGTGCGTGGTATATCTACATGTGTGCGCACTGCGAGGGCGAGAGAGGAGAGGACCCACCGAGCGACGCCAGGCTGTCGCTGAGCGCCCGGACCCACTGCTGCTGCAGCCCTCGCTGGCCGCAGGAGAACGTGACCCCGCGGCACCGCCAGCGGTGGCCTGCTGACCGCCTCACGTAGTGAACTGCAGAGGGAAACAGGACGCCACATGCCGAGGGAAGGAAGAGTCTTTAAACACCAGGGCAACTCCAAGAGGCTGCAGCCACTGAGCAGTGTGTCCCACGTCCACTGCGTCTCTCATGTAGGACAGCCAGTCGACCGAGTGATCAGGGATCAATCTGATCACTGATCACAAATTTAGCTTTACGTGTTGTATATACTAACCAACCAGAGACTGTAATTCAACCCACTTCACATACTTGTGAAGTTAAGATGTGTAATACTGAGCCCTCCCAGTCAGTAGGCCTGAGACTTCATACCAGCGTTCTGTCCACTTTGGCTGTGTGACCGTGTGACACAAACCAGTGCAGCTGGGCTGTGGGTGGATGGAGAGAGTGGGCGGGTTTGGGGAGTGTTGATAGTGAGGTCAGCATCGACTACAGAGATGTCACGTGGTTTGGAGCTACGAGCTAGTTGAAACGAACATTGAGACTCTGACCAGCACCTGTTGACTGCTCTTTAACCTTTGGCCCTTTCACGGGCCACTGATGCAAGTACATGCAGTGTCCTGCTGAGACCGGAACCTTCCACGGTGTCGCACCCCACCCCTGATGCGGGGCGGGGCTGGGGTAACCGGTCATGTAGGCTGAACAGGTGTAAACAGTGTTATGTCAGTGTTTACCAGCGTGGTAGACACTTTTTGGTTTACACGCCCGTGGCCGAGACAGACAGACAGAAGGCTGTGAAACAGTCAGTGATCAGGCGTAGAATGACTTTCGCTGTTTATCATGTCAGTCTGCCGTATTTTGTGCATTTTTGTATGTGTGTTATGAATAAATTGACTTGACAGCCAGATGTGTATCGGATGTTTGTATCTGATTTTGTGGAGGGCTATTAGTGAGGTCTGTCTAATGTGTGTATGTTGAACTGACAAGAGGAACGGGGGGGGGGTTGGGTCAACCACCAGAAAGTTGTGGACACACTTTAGAGTGGTTTCTGCTGAGGTCACAACACTTTGACGAACGATCCGTCTGAAGACGAGACCAAAGTGGTGACGGCGTTTCCGTTGTGCGCCGGATACCGTGAAATGTTTGACAACGTTGACATTTGGCTCGTGATCGATGGGGAAGACAATGAGATGCTGTCTGGACTCTCAAGTCGGATCACCGCAAGGAGCTTCTCAGGTGGTGAAATATGGAGATGGGCGCGCGTTGGTGAACGGGAAATCAACAACATTGACAAATGTGTGTTCTGGTTTGCTCTTCTGTCTGTCACCGGCTTGTTCTGCCCCACAAATCAGACGTCTGACAACGAAAAGTCTCTGCAACCTATCTGTTCCCTCCTCCCCCCTGGATGTGAGGGTGATTCTCCCTCATCCTTGTTGGAGTTTAAGTGTGGTCGTGAGATGTCAAGCACGTTCGCCTCGCGTCCAAAGATAACATTCTAAGTTACATGTAAAAGTACAGTGAAACCTCGGTACTCATGTAATTAGTTCCAAAAGGCTGTTCGAGCTGTGAATTGTTCTAACTGAAACAATATTTGTTTCATTTATCCCATAAGAAAGTAAAATGGATTAAACTGTCCCACAGCCCCAGATATTTGCATATTTCGACCTTCACACACAGTATTTCACGTATAAAATCTTACAACCTGGATAAACAGGAATAAAATAACAAAAACATTGTAGACAAAATGAATAAACTAAAGTCATTTATTTTTTAAAATCTTACCTATTGTCGATTTGGGCATGCTATAAAGTAAAGCAATATCAGACATGCATCCCATGTAGGGCTTAGTTATACAGGCCATGTGTGTTCAGAACAAAGCCCGTTGGAGCGTGAGTCTACTCTGATAAACTTGGTGTCCCCGCGTCCCCAAAGCGTACCAGTTCAGACATTTTGTTCTGGGACAGAAGTCGGGCAAATGTTTTGCCTGAGAAGCAATTTGTTGGACTTGAAAAGGGTTGAGTGCGCAGGTTGTGGACGGCCGTGTTTCATGACATCTAACTGCTTTCAGAGTTGCTTCCATTCATGCCGGGGGCAAGTGGCCGGTCACACTACTGGAACTACATTTCAGTTTGTAACCTCAATGAAATGACACTTCAGACACTCGGTGTGAGCCAGTATCTTTATATGACGACCAATCAAATCAGGTCTGGATGAATTCCGTGGCGTCATGCTGGCCACAGGGCAGTAGCCTACCTGTGAAGGCGTGGCCACGGGGCGGTGGCCTACCTGTGAAGGCGTGGCCGCGGGGCAGGGGCGTACCTGTGAAGGCGTGGCCACGGGGCGGTGGCCTACCTGTGAAGGCGTGGCCACGGGGCGGTGGCCTACCTGTGAAGGCGTGGCCACGGGGCGGTGGCCTAACTGTGAAGGCGTGGCCACGGGGCGGTGGCCTACCTGTGAAGGCGTGGCCACGGGGCGGTGGCCTACCTGTGAAGGCGTGGCCGTGGGGCATACCTGTGAAGGTGTGGCCATGGGGCGGTGGCCTACCTGTGAAGGCATGGCCACGGGGCGGTGGCCTACCTGTGAAGGCGTGGCCACGGGGCGGTGGCCTACCTGTGAAGGCATGGCCACGGGGCGGTGGCCTACCTGTGAAGGCGTGGCCGCGGGGCAGGGGCGTACCTGTGAAGGCGTGGCCGCGGGGCGGTGGCCTAACTGTGAAGGCGTGGCCATGAGGCGGTGGCCTACCTGTGAAGGCGTGGCCGCGGGGCGGGGGCCTACCTGTGAAGGCGTGGCCGCGGGGCGGTGGCCTACCTGTGAAGGCGTGGCCGCGGGGCTCTGTGCGTTGCTGGACAACCACCTCGCTCTCTCCGGCCCTCGTGGTGGGGGGGGCGCCGTCGCTCCCCTCGACCGCCACAATCTCACACACCTGGACGCCGTGGCAAGCACCTGATGAGAGGCACACAGGAGGAACGCTGTGATTTATGGCCCTAGGAGACGGCTGGAATACCACTCTGACACTACACACAGACACACACACACACACACACACACACACACAGACACACACACACACACACACACACACACACACACACACACACACACACACACATACACACAAACCCTAGGAAATGGCTCTTAAACACACCCCTTGCTGCAACAGGCATGCACACAAAAACCATACCACACTCAGAAACACACACACACACACACACACAAACACATCTTCAGGCAAATAAACACACACATTTACACATCTACACAAACACACACCGGAAACCTCACGCAGTTAAGCAGTTAAATCTAATGCAGCGATATTGTTTGGACATGTTGCCGGTGCAGAGAGCCCTCCTCTGGTGGGTATTAATAGAACCCAGCGGCGATGAGGCGGGCCGCTCCACCCTGCCTGCCAATCCACACAGACCCGGAGCGGAAACCCAGGTCTTAGAATCCACCGGCCCACTGAGCGGCTGATTTGAGTGTTCACACTCCTAAACTCCTCATCCATCAGAGAGAGCGCATGTTGATTTGTCTGGCACCGCTAAACGCCTCACAGCCGGCCTCGCGGGACGCAAAACAAACACACCCACAACCTACAATGGTTCTGTGGAATGTGGAGTCCATGAAATGGAAGATTCACGTTCAATAATTAGTTAATGTCCAAAGGTGATGCTGGTGGAAGGCTCCAAAGTCCAGTGGCTTGTTAGTTATGTAACGGAGGTATGATGAAAAACCTCTTGAATAGAGTTTAATGTATATTGATTGATTATCTTGGCGTCAATTAAAGATAATTAATTAAAACATTTCAGCGCACTGCCAAAACAAAAAAAAACCTTTTACTTGTTGCACACAATAATTCATTATATATCAA
This sequence comes from Urophycis tenuis, assembly GCA_036785325.1. Classification (NCBI taxonomy): domain Eukaryota; kingdom Metazoa; phylum Chordata; class Actinopteri; order Gadiformes; family Phycidae; genus Urophycis; species Urophycis tenuis. The sequence goes on from JAXIVH010000043.1 coordinate 966,502, forward strand.
GTGAGTGTTCTGACCAGTCAGTAAACTTAATTCAGTGTTGATTCTGGTTGGCCGATGGCGGCGGTCAGCGGTCTTTCTAAACGGCGTGCGGCTGCTGTGACTGACAGGGTTTGAAGCGACAGTCCCTTCTCACAGGAGTCACCGTAGGGCCAACAGGGTTACATAACAGGACCCACGGTGACTGTTATCAACCTGGCCTGCGTGTCCCGCCACGCGCCCCAGAGGGACACCACCATGGGACTGTGTTGGTCACATTGTGGCCGGGCCGATGGCTGGAGTCAACACCGTAGCTGCACTCCATCTTCACAGAGGGATATCAAAAACACACCGGCCCGTTGACAGCCTCGACGTCATCCAAAACACCACCAGGATGGCAGAACAGAGGAAAAACGTGGATGTTAGTAAAAAAAAACAGCTACGAAGACACACACACACAGACATGCACACACGCGCGCACACACGCGCACACACACGCGCACACACACGCGCACACACACACACACACACACAAACGCAAACACACACGCACATACACACACTCACACACATTCACACGCACACGCACACACAAACACAAACACACACACACACACACACACACAACCGAGGTGTAATAACATGACAGGCGGACGCACAATTCAAACGTCGGTTGGGTGAGGTAGTGAGAGAGGACATGAGAGGCAGAGAGAGAGAGAGAGAGAGAGAGAGAGAGAGAGAGAGAGAGAGAGAGAGAGAGAGAGAGAGAGAGAGAGAGAGAGAGAGAGAGAGAGAGAGAGAGAGAGAGAGAGAGAGAGAGAGAGAGAGAGTAACTTTCCTCAAACACATTCTCTACTCTCTCACCCCTCAAAAAAACTCACCCGTCAAGGTGAGACGCGATGTAGGGACGCTTGACGCACTGGAGGGAGAATTCATTCAAGGAGAATTTTTTTTTTTTTTAACACCAAGACAATGCACCGCACAGCGGGATAATGTTATGGCTATTAATATTCTCTTTTTGACAAATGGAAAGTTGAGTTAGAGCTTGACAGGAGACGGATTTGTTGAGGGAGTGCAGCAGAAAGCAGCCGTGTTGCTGCATTATTCATGTGTCTGGGTGGGAAGCAGGCCGGGTATTGGCAGCCATGATTGCTTTATGAATGCTTGATGAGCAGTTTGTTGGCGTTAGTGAGGAACCTTTGGTTGGGAAAGGAATAGCAGGTTTAGAAGTGTTGTCGCTGGGTTAATTCTAATTCCTGTGTAATGATTATATTAACCTTTACTCCTTGGGGAACGGCGTTTACAGAGAGGCCTGCTTAGCACCAGATTCCCATTCCCCTTCTGCAGGCGGGTGCTTATGGATGTGAAACATGAGAGATAAACCTGTGGAGTTGCCCTTGGGAATCACAACCTCATCTTCCATGCTGGACAACCCCCGTTGTCATAGCGATCTTAGAGTGTGGGGGGGGGCACAGCGCGACCCCCCCCCCCCCATTCAGGGTAACTCCCTTCGAAGCGTCTGCTAAATGAAGTCAACAATAAATCGTGCGAAAACCGGGAAACATGAGGCATTCATTTTTAAAGTTCCCCAATTGGTTAAAACTTAATTTGGTTACGCCGTTACCGCTGTTCCATTGTGCAAGGCATCAATCCCTTAAATACCACAAAGCAAATCGCTTATGAAAGAAAAACACAAACCAATGTCATAATAGCATAACAATAACCATGCGAAATGGTGGCTCTCATTCACCACAGAATAGTTTAGGTTAGCGCAGCTCAGCAGCGCTAACTCGAGCGCTAACTGCCCGAGAGGTGAAATCCTCCGTGTCTAATCCAGAGGAGTGGGCCCTGGAATCTCTCTTCACAAAGACCACCCGCTTGGGGGAGTGGGTCAGACCAGGACAAAAGATGAC